>SZWC01007943.1:78619-102588 GCA_023375785.1 Penium margaritaceum
GTGGGATCAAGCATCTCTTCCTTGCCTGGTTTCCTCTCGTCAAAGGTGACATCCCGGCTGGTGATGAGTCTTCTTCCTGCCAGGTCCCACAAGCGATATGTCTTGTGGGCCGTCTCATAGCCCACCATAACGCACTTTCGTGCTCTTGAATCCAGCTTGCCGGCACCCTCACCCGCCTGGACCTTTGCCCATGCGGTGCAGCCGAATACTTTCAGGTGTGATGCGTCCGGCTTCTTCCCTGACCAAACTTCTTGTGGTGTCATCTGTTGCTTTCCCTTCTTCTTTCCGCGCCTGCCCAGAGCAGCCGCAGAAGTCAGGTTGACGAGATAGCATGCCGTTCTTGCCGCTTCTACCCAGAACCGCGGTGGAAGCTTTGCATCGAAGAGCATGCTACGCACCATGCCGAGGATGGTCTGATTCATCCGTTTGGCAACACCATTTCTCTGCGGCGTGTATGGCGTTGTCGACTGGTGGTTGATCCCATGTTGCCGCAACCAACCCTTGCATGCCTCGTACTCTCCGCCGTTGTCGCTCCGCATCCCTTTGACTCTCTTTCCGGTCTGCCGCTCCACCATGCCGACAAACTCCTGCAACTTTTCTCTGACCTCTCCCTTTGTTTTGAGGAAGAAGATCCACACCTTGCGGCTGTGGTCGTCTATGAAGGTCAGAAAATACTTGCTACCACCGTTTGATGCCGTGCGAAAGGGTCCGCACACGTCGGTGTGAATCAGGTCAAGGGCTGATTCTACGCGGCGACCATTGCGCTCAAAGCAAGTTCGCTTGGTCTTGCCTTGGAGGCAAGGTTCACACAGGCTGCCACACTCAACCGCATCCTTCTTGCAACCATCCATGCCACGGACCAGCTGTTGTTGCTGAATGACTTGGAGCGTGCTGTTTGCAACGTGCCCAAAGCTTCTGTGCCACAGATCAGTGTCTTCGTCCTTTGCGGCAGAGGATGCTTTTTCAGTTCTTGTTGGTGTGCTCTCTTGTGTTGGTGCCGAGACTACTGCCTCCGCTGCACCCGCATGACCCTCGTCTTCCGAGGTCTTTGCTGCCGTTGTCTGCAATATGTAGAGTCCGTCAACCCGTGGAACCTGTGCCACGAGATCTTTGTTGGCATAGAGGACCTTGATGTCCTCGTTCCTGGCGATGACTGCCTTCTTCTGTGTGAACACCACTGTCATGTCGTTGTCCGTTATCTTTGACACGGACAGAAGGTTTGCCGCAAAGGAGGGCATGTAGACCACGTCACGTAGCCGTAGATCCTTCTCTGCACCATTAAGGTTGATGCTCACCAGCTTGTCTCCCACGCCCTTTGCGTTGACGACACTGCCGTTTGCACATCTGAACCGCCGATCGGTGGGGCCGATGGAGACAAATCCAGCCTGGTCGTTGCTGGAGTGATGATCGGTGCCAGAGTCGAGCCCAAAAGCTCCTGGCCTGAGCAGCGCCGCTCCTTTTGCTGGAGGCGTGCTCTGTGCCATCATGTTGGTGGCTTCTTTGCCACCCTTTTTGTCGCCTTTGTTCCCACCGCTTCCGCCGTCTTCCTTCTTTGGCGACCTGCACTCTCTTGCCTAGTGCCCAGGTTTGCCGCAGTTGCGGCAGTTACCCTGTCGCTTGGGAGCCTTGCCGCCATTGTTGCCTCCGCCGCCACCGCTTCCGCTGCCGCCTTTCTGACCAGAGGCTGACCCTTTGCTCCCACGGCCACCGTAGCGTGCGGCATAGGCTGAGAAGTTAGCCTCACTTCCGCTACGGCGCATGGCCTCGTTTTGCACGTACTCGGACACTGCCGTGTACGTCAGGTCGTCCTCCTTCCAGCCGCCCATGACGGTGATCATTGGACTCCAGCTCTCCGGTAGCGCCATGAGGAGGATCATGGCTTGCATGTTCTCGTCAAGGTCCCAGTTCATCTGGCGAGCCTCGCCAAGGAGTCATTCAAACTCCTGTAGGAAATCAGGGATTGATTCGCCCTCATTCACGCGCATGCTGATCAGCCGTTGTAGGATGAATAGTCTGTTCGCGAGGGAGGTGGATTGGTGCACGCGCTTGAGCTTGTCATAAGCTTCGGAAGCCAGCGTGTACCCGGCAATGATGGGAACATACTTCTTGGCCATCGCGTTGCTGAGGAATGACATTACAATATCATTTCGATCCATCCAAGCCTCATGCTCAGATGTGCCTTCCGCGGGAACCTGCTCCTCTCCCTTCAGTAGCTTGATGAAGCCGCGCACTTTCATCGCCGGCTCAAACTGCCATCTCCAAAGGGGGAAGTCAATCCCCTCGAAAATGGGGATTCCTCCCAGGGGTCCAAGACCTTGCGGCAGTGACATAGCACTCACATTTGCTCCAGTGGTCTGCCCTGTGGTAGCCACTGTTGAGCTTGAGGACTGCCTTGCGGCAGCCCCCACTCCTCCCGATGGGTCAACCATTTTTGTTGCCCTTGTCTGCTTCCCACGTCTCTGCTGCGTTGAGGCCGATGTAGGCTGATGTTAGCTGATGTCTGCTACCGGTTTTAGGATGCAGATCCGTTGCTTACCCCTCCAGCCGATGTTCACCTGCAGACAGAGAATATATCTACACCAACACACCCAGGGTCTTGCCACCAAGGGCAGAGCTTGTCCTGGTTGGGACACAAGGGTCGTGCCTCCAAGGGCAGAGCTTGTCCTTAGTCCCTGTGTGCTAAGTGCAGACCAAGCCGTTGGAGCTGATGAAGCTGATGGAGCTGATGGAGTTGATGGAGCCGGCGTGTGCACCTGGAGAGAGCGTACCAGAGTTGAGCGAAGCGTGCCTTACAACTGGTCAGTGTGGGCCCATAACCCTTTGTCAACCGGCCTGAGGCAAACGGACTAGAAAACAGGGCCGACACAATAGCACCTGCCGTCCGCTCCTAGCATTTCAGCTAGGAGAAGATATCACCCTCAGGATCACGGTTCCACACTGAGCAGTTCCTAGGCAATCACTTGCTAGCAACTGTGTCCACTTAACACTTGGTCACTTTCGCGCGAGGTGCTAGTCAAAGACTAACTCCTGGGGCTTAGACCAACCAGTGTCTTCTTTATACTGTTCCTTAGTTGGACAACTCTGTGAGGAGCATCTAAGGCCAGATTGTGTAATTAGAATGAGGAATGAGCCTGGTACATATAGTCCTAGGCCTGGCTTCTAAGGTGTGTGGGNACCACCTCACCAGTCCGCCAATTGGCGCATCCACTGACCGCCAAGTGGCGCACTCTCCTCATGCATGGAGAAATGTCTAAGAAACTTCCCCTGTGCTAGAAAGTCAAAAAACCTCCTGCGCACATCAAGGCTCGATCGCAGGATCTGTTGTCCCTAAGTCCAACATGCTATCCGTTGCGCTACACTTCTGGTGTCTCGCTTGGACTTGCACCACGAACAAGGTTTGGGGGACTTACTCCAAGGGAGCAGTGCATGCCCAACCTGTCCGTCAACCCATAGCAGTGGCCATGGGGCATAGAAGAACAACAGGGTGCAAGTAGGGTACAACTAGGGCGCAACTAGGACTCAACTAGGGCCCAAGTAGGACGCACATAGGGTGCAACTAAGGCGTAACTAGGGTGCAACTAGGACGCATGTAGGGGGCATGTGAGCTCAAGAAGGGTACAACTAGGGTACAACTAGGACGCAAGTAGTGCACAACTAGGGTGTAACTAAGGTTCAACTAGGGCACAAGTAGGGAACAAGTAGGATGCAACTAGGGTTCAACTAGGGCGGAACTAGGACGCAACATGGCGCAACTAGGGTGCAACTAGGACGTAGCTTGTGCCTAACTAGGACGCAATTAGGGTGCAACTAGGGCACAACTAGGGTGCAACTAGGGTGCAACTAGGGCATAGCTAGTTCCCAACTGAGGTGGAACTAGGACGCAACTAGGAAGCAACAAGGGTGTAGCTAAAGCCAAAGTCATTCGCAGCTAGGACCCAACTATAGCGCAACTAGGGTGCAACTTGGACGGAAACAGGGCGCAACTAGGACGAATGTAAGGCACAAGTTGGGCACAAGTAGGGTGCAAGTAGTGCACAACTGAGGTGCAACTAGGGCTGGCTGGTGCCCATCGAAGGCGCTCCCAAGGTGCAACTAGGGCACAACTAGGGTGCAACTAGGGCGCAACTAGGGCGTAACTAGGATGCAAGTAGGGCGCAATCAAGATGTAACTAGGGTGGAAGTAGGGCGCAGTTAGAGAGCATGTAGGACTTAATAAGGGCTTAACTAAGGCCCAACTAAGGCCCAACTAATAAGGGCTTAACTAAGGCCCAACTAGGGCTTGCTAGTGCCCAACTAAGGCCCTACGAGGGCGCAACAAGGTCGCAACTAGGACGGAACTAGGGTGCAAATAGGGAGTAACTAGGACAAGAGTAGGGTGCAAGTAGGGTGTAAGTAGGACACAACTAGGGTGCAACTAGGGTGCGACTAGGGGACAAGTAGGGTGAAAGTAGGGTGCAAGTAGAGCATAAATAGGGTGAAAGTTAGGTGCAAGTAGGGCCCAAGTAGGGTACAACTATGGCGTAACTAGGGTGGAACTATGGTGCAAGTAGGGTGCAAGAAGGACGCAACTAGGACGAAACAAGGGCGCAACAAGGGCGCAAGTAGGGCACAAGTAGAGCACAAGTAGGGCGTAACTAGGGTGCAACTAGGGTGGAACTAGGGCGCAAGAAGGGAACAAGTAGGGCGCAACTAGGAGGCAACTAGGGTACGACAAGGGCTCAACTAGGACGCAACTAGGACTAAACAAGAGAACAACTAGGGCGTAACTAGGGCGCAACAAGGGCGCAACTAGGGCGCTTGCAGGCCGTAACTAGGGTCCAAGTCCAACTAGGGCAGAACAATGGTCCAACTAGGGTACAACTAGGACATAGCTAGAACCCATCTGTGAAGGGACTAGGGTGCAACTAGGGCGCATCTAGGGCGCAATTAGGGTGCAACGAGGGCACAAATAGGGTGCAACTAGGGCGCAAGTAGGGTGTGGCTAGTGTCCTTCTGATGCGCGATTTCGGCACAACTAGGGTACATTTAGGGTACAACTAGAGCACAAGTGGGATGCAACTAGGGTGCAACTAGGGCGCAATGAAGACTCAACTAGGTCTCAACTAAGGTGCAACTAGGGTGCAACTAGGGCGTACCTAGTGTCCAACTAAGCAATTACTAGGGTGCAACTAGCGCGGAACAAGGGCGCAACTAGGGCGTAGGAAGGGCACATCTAGGGCACAAGTAGGGCACAACTAGCGTACAAGTAGGGTAAAAGTATGGCACAACTAGAACGCAACTAGGACGCCAAAAGGTTGCAACTAGGGCATAGCTAGTGTCCAACAAAGGTGCAACTAGGGTGCAACTAGAGCGCATGTAGGGCACATGTAGGGGGAAAGTAGGGCTCAAGTAGGAGACAACTAGGGCGCAACTAGGGCGCAAGTTGTGCACAACTAGGGTGCAACCAGGGTGCAACTAGGGCACAAGTAGGGCGCAAGTAGGACGCAACTAGGGTGCAACTAGGGCGCAACTATGGCGCAACTAGGGCGCAACTAGGAAGTAGCTGGTGCCCAACTAAGACGCAATTAGGGTGCAACAAAGGCGCAACTAGGGCGCAAGTAGTGTACAACTAAGGAACAAACATGGCACAACTAGGGAGTAACAAGGGTACAACTAGGGTGTAACTAGAGCACAACTAGGCTGCAAATATGGCACAAGTAGGTCGCAAGTAGGGCGCAACTAGGGTGTAACTAGGGTGCAAGTAGGACAAAATTAGGGCGCAACTAGGCCGCAGCTAGGGCACAACTTGGGCATAGCTAGTTCCAAACTGAGGTGGAACTAGGGTGCAACTAGGGTGCAACTAGGACGTAGCTAGAGCCTAAGTCATTTGCAGTTAGGACCCAACTAGGGCGCAACTAGGACGCAACTAGGGTAGAATTAGGACGGAACTAGGAAAAAATGTAGGGCACAAATCAGGCACGAGTAGGGTGCTAGTAGTGCAGAACTAGGGTGCAACTAGGGCGTAACTTGGGCTAGCTAGTACCCAACAAAGGAACTTCTAGTGTGCAACTAGGGCACAACTAGGGTGCAACTAGGACGCAAAGCAGGGGAAAATTAGGGCGCAAGTAGGGCGCAAGTAGGGCGCAAGTAAGACGCGACTAGGGTGTAACTAGGGCGTAACTAGGGGGTAAGTAGGGCGCAAGTAGGACTTAACTTGGACCCAACTAGGGCTTGCTAGTGCCAAACTAAGGCCCTACTGGAGCGCAACTAGGGCGCAACTAGGGCGGAACTAGGATGCAAGTAGGGCGTAAGTAGGACACAAATAGGGTGCAAGAAGGGTGTAAGTAGGATGCAATTTGGGTACAACTAGGGCACAACTAGGGGGCAAGTAGGGCGCAGGTAGGGTGCAGGTAGAGCGCAACTAGGGCGCAAGTTAGGTGCACGTATGGCACAAGTAGTGAGTAACTATGGCTCAAATGAGGTGCAACTATGGTGCAAGTAGGATAAAAGTAGGACACAACTAGGGCAAAACAAGGGTGTAAAAAGGGTGTAAGTAGGGTACAAGTAGAGCACAAGTAGGGAGTAACTAGGGCCCAACTAGGGCGGAACTAGGGCGCAAGTAGGGCACAAGTATGGCACAACTAGTGCGTAACTAGATGCGACAAGTGCGCAACTAGGACGCAACTAAGTCATAACTAGGGCGCTATAAGGGCGCAACTAGGGTACAAGTAGGACACAAGTATGCCGTAACTTTGGCCCCACTAGGGCAGAACAATGGTGCAACTAGGACATAGCTAGTACCCATCTGAGACGGAACTAGGGTGCAACTAGGGTGCAGCTAGGGCACTAGAAGGGTGCAACTAGGGTGCAAGTAGGGTGCAACAAGGGCGCAAGTAGGGCACAACTAGGGTGCAACTAGGGCTCAAGTAGAGCGCAAGTAGGTGCAAGTAGGGCGCAAGTAGGGCGGAAGTAGGACGTAGCTAGTTTCCAATTGAGGCGCGACTAGGGTGCAACTAGGGTACATTTAGGGTACAACTAGGGCAAAAGTAGGATGCAACTAGGGTGCAACTAGGGCGGAATGACGACTCAACTAGGTTGCAACTAGGGTGCAACTAGGGCGCAACTAGGGCGCAACTAGGGCGTACCTAGTGCCCAACTAAGCAAGAACTAGGGTAGAACTAGGGCGCAACTAAGGCGCAAGAAGGCCGCATCAAGGGCACAAGTACAGTACAACTAGGGCGCAAGTAGGGTGCAAGTATGGCACAACTAGAACACAACTAGGGCACAAAGAGGTCGCAACTAGGGCATAGCTAGTGTCCAACAAAGGCACAACTAGGGCGTAACTAGGACGCAACAACGGTGCAACTAGGGCACAAGGAGGGAAGAAGTAGGGTGCAACTAGGGCACAACTAGGGGGGAACTAGGGCCCAAGTTGGGCGTGAGTAGGTCGCAACTAGGACACAACAAGGGAGGAACAAGGGTACAAGTAGGGCGTAAGAAGAGCGCAAGTAAAGCACAACTATCACACAACTAGGGAAAATCTATGACAACGTAGGATCAAAGTAGGGCGCAAGTAGGGCACAACTAGCGTTGATAGTTTTTGCCCCTTGTTCGGTGGTTTAGGAAAAATCAAGAATGCTCTGCCCCTTGTGGAGGTATGACCCCTCGATCCGCTGTGATGTGACTCAACTATGCTCTGTCTCATGTGAGATATGACCTGTGAAAACACAATGTGGGTGAGTGGTTACCTTGGCCATTTTGTTGATTTGGCCAAGTTAGAGGTCATGAGTTCGTTCCTGGCCCCATGCACATCTTGTTTGCTATGGAAGCTTCCAAGAAAGAACGTCCGTAGCTTCTTGGACGTTACATGGTTGGTCTGTCACCTTGACACTAGGATGCTTATGTGTCAAGCCCATAGTGCGAGTCTATTGGTGATGTGGCTGGTTCAAGCCACTTCTGAGGAATGTGCCTTGGAGTTCTAGGACTGGAGAGACAACTATAAAAGGACTTGTCTTGCATGCTGATCAATGAACCCTTGCTTGATTTTCTCTTGTGTATTGATGAATTGAGCTCTTCTTGAGATGTAATGCTAAGGCATTAGTACTCTTGAAGGTGAAGTGTAAGCCTCATTAAGTTTGGGGAGCATGACACATGTCAACAAAGGAAGAAGACCTAAAAATCTTTGTGAGCTTTTCGGGTTTGCGGCTTCTCTGCCAGAGGTTCTAGCTCAGTAGCTAACCAAGGGTTATGGGCCCACTCCTCTGGTTAGGGAAGCTTCACGCACGCAACGGCTAAGGTCACAAGCAGTGAGAGCGCCTTCGCTCTCACCATACTTCTCTGTTTACAGGACAACATCAGTAGGAGGGGAATGCAACACATCTGCACCTTTCTACCTTTGGAGCTAAGATCAACCTACATCAGCCTACATCAGCCTACATCTGCTTGCAATGGCCAACGTGAATAGGGGAAGGAGTTTCCTCTTCTCACCAACAGCCAACAGCGGCCTCAAACACAGGTTCATCGGCATCAAAAACAGGTGCAACAGCTGTAGCAGCTGTAGTTGTAGGAATGGCGGGGACAGGGGAACCATGGAATCATTCGCCCATCCTCAAGTTTGATGGAGAGGGGTATGCGCTCTAGAAGTGGCAGTTTGAGATCATCATGGATGACAGAGATCTGCTAGGATATTTTGAAAAAACTATCCAAGCACCAAAGGAGGAGGGTGCTGACCTTGTGGCATGGGTCAAGCTCAACAAGAAGGCTCTCGCCATTCTTGTATCCTCCATACAACCCTTTGTCCCTTTACATATCAGCAGTTGTACAGTGGCAGTCGCGGCATACGCCAAACTTGGCAAGGTGTTTCAGTCCTCCTCACTTGCCAACCGTCTGTTCATTCTACAAAACCTTACTAGCATTAGGCTTGGTGAAGGGGAGGATGTCTCCGCCTTTATGCAGAAGTTTGAGACGCTCTTACAACAAGCCATCGGCATGGGGTGGGACCTGAAATCCGATATGCAGGCCATGGTTTTTCTAATGACGCTGCCAGAAAGCTGGGCTCCCATGATAACGATGATTGGAGGGTGGACTGAAGATCTAGTTTCCACCACCGTCTCCGAGTATGTGCAGAATGAAGCCATGTATTTCAGTAGCAGTGAAGAAGATATGGCTGCCTTTGCCTCACGGAGCAGCAGCACCTTCCGAAATACCTCTTCCTCTGGGTACAAGGGAAACAACAGCACTAGCAACAGTGGAAGGGGTGCAAAGCACTCAGGAAACTGCCAAAACTCTGGCAAGGCTGGACACTGGGCTCAAGAGTGTTGTGCACCCAAGAGAGAGGAATGAGACGGGGATAAATGATGAGGGAGAAATGGTGACAACAATCCCACAAGCTTGATGGCCGAGTGTGCCTCCAACAAAGGGAGGGCGATACTCAAGCTAGGAGCCTATGGCCTTGACCCAGTCACAAAAAAACACACTAATTAGGAGAAAAGAGACTTCATCTCTCTTGCTCCATGCAATAAGAACTTCAGAGTCGCCAACGGCAAGGTTGAGGCAGCTGAGGGGATTGGTGACAAGCTGGTCACAGTGGGTGTCAACGGTGGAGATTCTGACCTCACTCTAGAGGGAGTGGTCTTCTTGCCCTCTTTTACAGCCAACCTGCTCTCCGTCTCTAAGATAACTGACCATGATATGACAGTGGTCTTCACAGAGAAGGAAGCGGTGAAAGTCCCTACCAAGGACATCAATATCTCCTACTTTGCCAAGAAGGTTGTCGCACAAATTCCTCGCATGGATGGACTCTATGTCTTGCAGACCAAAACGACAACTTCAACGACTGAATCTTCGGTTGGGAGTGATGATGAGGAGAGCATCAATGCAGAATCAAATGAGGAAGGACACATTGGAATAGCGAAAGCACTGGCAGCAGATGATTCGGCAACAAAACCACAAGCAAATGCAACCACCGGGCCTGTTCATTCTAGCCTGTGCACATCCTCTAAGAACCTGTGGCACATACGCTTTGGGCACGTGGCTCATTATACATTGGAGCTCATGGGAAAGCAGGAGCTAGTGCGTGGGACAGAGTTAGGTGATGAGGCGGAGGGAGCCGGGATCATGTGTGAGCCATGCCTTCAAGGCAAGGCAAAAAGGAAACCCTTCAAGCGCAATTACACGCGTGCTCTCGTACCTCTTGATGTTATCCACTCTAAAGTGTGTGGTCCTTTTCGCATACCGTCAAATGGAGGCAGAAGACATATCCTCACATGTATCAACGACAACAGCCACAAATTCTGGACATAATTGTTGAAAAAGAAAAGTGCGGTGAAGGAGAATCTTCAGGCCTTTGTTGCTGTGCTTGAGCGACAGAGTGGAATGAAGGTGAAAGCATTCAGGACAAACAATGGGGGAGAGTACAAAGTCTGCAGGGAGTGACTCAAGTTGCAGGGCATTGAACACCAGAAAACTACCCCCTACTCACCTCAAAGCAACGGCATAGCAGAGAGGATGAACCAGACCCTCCTGGGCATGACAAGGTGCATGCTCTTTGATGCCAGGCTACCTCCAAGGTTCTGGGCAGAAGCAGCACATACATCTATCTATCTTGTGAACCTTGCACCTGCATCAGCTCTGCGAAGGAGAGGAAAGAAGAAGCAGACACAAGAGCTGAAGATGACTAAAAAAGCATGGTCAGGCAGGAAGCCAGATGCCTCCCACCTCAGAGTGTTTGGTTGCATCGGCTTTGCCAAGGTCCAGGCCGGTGAGGGCCCTAGAAAGCTCGATGCAAGAGCACAAAAGTGTGTTTTGATTGCCTATGACACCACCCAAAAATCTTATCGACTGTGGGACCAAGGAACCAAGAAGGTCATCCGAAGCAAAGACGTGGATTTCTATGAAATGTCTTCGAGTAAGGGAGAGCTTCTCGAACTTCAGAACACTCCAAAATAGGGAGAGTGGCTCACTCTCCTTAAGGAGAGAGATGAATTACCAGTACAATGGCATGGGATGGGTGCTTCAACAGGGAGAGGAGCTCATGAAGATGACTCGGAAGAATGAGACTCTGATTCGGACGTATCCGATCCTCCGGAAAATCAGGAGGATGCCTCTCCCATCATCAACAACAAACCATACCTCCAACCTCCACATCAACAGCACCAGCCACCAGGTTCAAGGAGCACGACAACACTACGACGCAGATAGGGATGAATGGACAGGCTTCAACTATTCATTCTTGTTTCAAGAGGAGACAACGTTTGTCGCCGAGGCACTCACTCGGCCTGACAAAGTAGAGTGGGACGAAGCAATTCGTAGTGAACTCAGCTCCATGGAGGAGAATGGGACATGGGTGGTGGACAGACCTGCCGGGGCTCATGTTGTGGGGTCCAAGTGGGTGCTGAAAGTAAAAAGGAAATAGGATGGCAAGATAGACAAGTACAAGGCACGGGTGGTAGCAACGGGGTTCTCCCAAATGCCTGGCGCAGAGTACGATGAGACATTTGCTCCCGTTGTGACGTCATTGCTTCTGCCGAGAACATGGAGGTCCACCAGATCCATGTCAAGACAACCTTCCTTTACGGGAAACTTGACAAGGAGGTACTGATGGAGGTTTGGGAGGGGGTTGATGCTCCCGAGGGCAAGGTGTGTAGATTGGTGAAGGCATTTTATGGGCTGAAACAAGCGCCAAGACTTTGGTACCAGGGGATGGACAGGTTCCTGGCCAAGGCGTCCTTCATGCACTGCGACAATGACCCTAGCATGTGCGTGCATGAGAGCGACAAAGGGACCATGTTGGTCGCCTTGTACGTTGATGACCTGATTTTATGCTCTTCTTCAACGCAGCTACTAGACGATCTCAAGAGGCAGATGAGTAGCAGATTCGAGATGAAGGACCTGGGTCCTCTTGACTTCTATCTTGGAATTTCCATCAAGTGCGACAGAGCAGCAGGTACCATCAGCCTGAACCAGACAAGGCACATCGACTCCATCCTCAAACGATACGACATGGCAGATTGCAAGCCTGCCAGCACACCCATGAGCTCAGAGTGCAAACTCTCCACCTCCATGTCCCCATCCAACGAAGCCGAGAAAACTGACATGCTAGGCATCCCATATCAGTATACAGTGGGCAGTCTGATGTATGCCATGACTGCCACCCGACCAGATATAGCCCATGCTGTTGGGCAGGTGAGCCGATTTGTGGCCAATCTTGGTCCACTTCATTGGCAAGCCGTGAAGCACATCATGCGGTACCTTCAAGGGACGTGGCATATGGGGCTCCAGTTTGGAGGCATCTCTGGATCCGCGTCACTCCGCCTCATGTGCTACATCGATGCTGATTGGGGAGGGAAGATCAATGACAGAAAATCTACATCCGGCTTTGTGTGCATGCTGAATGGAGGTGCACTCAGTTGGACAAGTCGCAAGCAGGAACCTGTCTCTTTTTCAATAGTTGAAGCTGAGTACATTGCCTTGGCTGAGGTATGTAAAGAGATGCAGTGGCTAAAAATCTTGCTCTCTGAGATGAAGGTGCCACAGGCAACGGCAACGGTCATCAAGATCAAAAACATGAGCGCGATTGACATGTCCAAGAACCCCATCCTCTCCGGGCGCACAAAGCACATCGAGATCCACTACCACTGTGCTTGAGACTTGGTCTACAAGCAGAAAGTGGAGCTTGAGTATGTTGGTACCAAGTTGAACCGGGCTGACATGCTTACAAAGTCACTCGACAAGGATCTCCACCAGGCGGGCAGGAAAGGTATCGGCATGGTCAATGCAAGTGATGATGAATGATGATGCTCATTGAGGCAAGGTACGCGGGAGCGATTTGTTAATATTTTTTGCCCCTTGTTCAATGTTTTTGGACGGATCAAGAATGTTCTGCCCCTTGTGGAGGTATGACCCCTGGATCTGCTGTGATGTGACGCAACTATGCTCTGTCTCATGTGAGATATGACCTGTGAGTACACAATGTGGGTGAGTGGTTACCTTGGCCATTTTGTTGATTTGGCCAAGTTAGAGGTCATGAGGTTGATCCTTGCCCCATGCACATCTTGTTTACTATGGGAGCTTCCAAGAAAGAAAGTCTGTAGCTTGTTGGATGCTACATGGTTGGTCTGTCACCTTGACACTAGGATGCTTATGTGTCAAGCCCACAGCGCGAGTCTATTGGTGATGTGGTTGGTTCAGGCCACTTCCCAGGAATGTGCTTTGGAGTTCAAGGACTGGACAGAGAACTATAAAAGGTCTTGTATTGCATACTGATCAAACAGTCCTTGCTTGATGCTCTCTTGTGTATTGACGACTTGAGCTCTTCTTGAGATGTAATACCAAGGCGTTAGTACTCTTGAAGGTGAATTGTATGCCTGATTAAATTTGGGGTGCATGACACATGTCAACAAAGGAAGAAGGCCTAAAAACCTTCGTGATCTTTTGGATTCTGTGGCTTCTCTACCAGAGGTGTTAGCTCAGCAGCTAACAACTAGGCCACAACGAGGTTGTGACTAGAGTGCAAGTAGGGTGCAAGTAGGGCACAACTAGGATGTCAATAGGATGCAAGTAGGATGCAGGTAGGGCGCAAGGAGGGCGCAAGTAGGGTACAACTAGGGCACAACCAGGGCTCAATTAGGGCGTAACTAGGGCGCAACAAGGCATAGCTAGTGCCCAATTGAGGCACAACTAGGACGCAACTAGGGCGCAACTAGGGGGCAAGAAGGGCACAACTAGGGCGGAAGTAGAGCGCAAGTAAGATGCAAGAAGGACGCAGGTACGGTGCAACTAGGGCGCAAATAGGGCACAACTAGAGATCAAGTAGGAGGCAACTAGGGCGCAACTAGGGCGTAAGAAGAGCATAAGTGGGGCACACCTAGTGCACAACTAGGTCGGAACTAAGACGCAAGTAGGGCCCAAGTAGAGCCCAAGTAGAGCACAACTATGGCACAACTAGGGTGCAAGTATGACACAAGTAGGGCGCAACTAGGGCGTAACTAGGTCGCAACTAGGGCGCAGCTAGGACATACCTAGTGCTCAACTTAGGCGCAAGTAGGGTAAAAAGAGGGTGCAAGTCAAGCGCAACTAGGGCACAAGTAGGGCGCAACTTGGGCGCAAGTAGGGCGCAAGTAGGGCACAACTAGGGGGCAGCTAGGGCACAACTAGGCGGTAGCTAAGGCGTAGCTAGTGCCCAAATGAGGCCCAACTAGGGGGCCAATAGGGTGCAACTAGGGCGCAACTTGGGGGTAACTAGGGCGCAACTTGGGGGTAACTAGGGTGCAACTAGGGCACAAGTGAAGCAAAATTGCGTAACTAGGGTGCAACCAAGGCGCAACTAGGGCACAAGTAGGGCTCAAGTGGGGCTCAAGTAAGGTGCAACTATGGCACAACTAGGGCGCAACTAAGGCGTAAGTAGGGGACAACTAGGGCACAAGAAGGGCACAACTAGGGCGCAACTAGTGTGCAACTAGGGTGCAACTAGGATGTAAACAGATTGCAACTAGGGTGTAGGCACGACACAACTAGGTTGCAACTAGGGTGCAAGTAGAGCGCAAGTAGGGCGCAACTAGGACACAACAAGGACACAAGTAAGGCGCAAGCAGGGTGCAACTAGGATGCAACAGGGGCACAACTAGGGCACAACTAGGGCGTAGCAAGTGCCAAATTGAGGCGCAAGTAGGGCACAAGAACAACTAGGGCGCTACTAGGGTACAACTACGGACTAACTAGGATACAAGTAGGGCGTAACTAGGACGCAACTAGGTCACGACTAGGGCGCAAATAGGACACAAGTAGGACACGGGTAGGGTGCAACTATGGCGCAACTAGGGTGCAACTAGGGCGCAAGTAGGGTGCAATTAGTGCGCAAGTAGGGCGTTGGTAGGGGGCAAGTAGGGCGCAAATAGGGCACAAGTATGGCGCAAGTAGGGCACAAGTAGGGCACAACTAGGGCGCAACTAGGGCGTAACAATGGCGCAAATATGGTGCAACTAGGACGTAACTAGGGCGTAGCTAGTGTCCAACTAAGGCACAACTAGTGCGCAACTTGGGCGCAAGTAGGGCTTAACTAGGGCGCAAGTAGGGCACAAGTAGAGCTTACCTAAGGCGTAACTAGGGCGTACTTAGTCACAACTGAGGTGCAACTAGGAAGCAACTAGGGCACAACCAGGGCGTAACTAGGGCGTAACTAAGGCACAAGAAGGGTGCAAGTTGGGCACAACTAGGGTGCAGCTGGGGTGCAACTAGGGCGCAACTAGGACGTCGCTAGTGTCCAACTAAGGCACAATTAGGGCACAACTAGGGCACAGCTAGGGCGCAACTAGGGCGTAACTAGGGCGCTTCTAGGGGGCAAGTAGGGTGCAACTATGGCGCAAATGGGACGGAAGCAGGGCACAACTAGGGCACAACTAGGTCGCAAATAGGGCACAGCTAGGGTGCAACTAGGGTGCAAGTAGGGAACAACTAGGGCACAACTAGGGCGCATTGAGGGTGAAAGTAGGGTGCAAGTACTGTGCATTCTGGGCGCACCTTGGGAGCAACTAGGGCACAACTAGGGCACTACTAGGGTGGATGTAGGGAAGAAGCAGGGCTTATATTGATTGCAATGAGGGTACAACTAGGGCTCAACTAGGGTACAACTAGAGCACAAGTGGGGCGCAACTAGGGTGGAGTTTGTGCCCAACTGAGGCGCAACCAGGAAGCAAGTAGGGTGAAACTAGGGCTGTCTAGGGCAAAAGTAGGGTGCATGTAAGACGTAACTGGGGTGCAACTAGAGTGAAACTAGGGCTTAACTACGGCAAAAGTAGGGTACAACAAGAGAACAACTAGGACATAACTAGGACGCAACTAGGATGGAACTAGGGTGCAACTAGGACGTAGCTAGTGCCCAACTAAGGCGTAATTACGGTGCAACTAGGGAGCAACTAGGGCACAACTAGGGTGCAAATAGGGTGCAAGTAGGTTGCAAGTAGGGCGCATGTAGGACATAAGTAGTGCACAAGTAGGGCGGAACTAGGGCGCAGCTAGGGTGTACGTACGCTGCAAGTGGGGCAGAAGTAGGGCGCAACTAGGGCACAACTAGGACGCAACTAGGACGTTAGTAGGACGCAAGTCAGGCACAACTAGGATGCAATTAGGGGGCAACTAGGGCACAACTAAGGTACAACTAGGGTACAGGTAGAGCACAAGTAGGGCGTAACTAGGGTACAACTTGGGCTCAACTAGGGTGCAAGTAGGGCACAAGTAGGGTGCAAGTAGGATGCATCAATGGCACAACTAGGGTGCAAGTAGGGCTCAAGTAGGATGCAACTAGGGTGCAACTAGGGCGCAAGTAGGGTTCAAGTAGGTCGCAACTAGAGTGCAACTAGGTGCAACTAGGAAGCAAGTAGAGTGCAAGTAGGACGCAACTGGAAGCAACTAGGTCAAAACTAGGATGCAACAAGGGCCCAACTAGGGCACAACCAGGGCGCAACTAGTGTGTAGCTAGTACTCATCTTAGACTTAACTAGGGTTCAACTAGGGTGCATGTAGGGCACAACTAGGTTCAAGTAGGGGGCAACTAGGACGCAACTAGGGCGCAAGTACGACACAAGTAGGGTGCAACAAGGGTGCATCTAGGGCGCAACTAGGACGTAGCTAGTACCTAACTTAGGCGCAACTAGGGTGTAACTAGGGCGCAGCGATTGCATAAGTAGGATGCAAGTAGAGCACATGTAGGGCGCAACTAGGGTGTAAGTAGACGCAAGTAGAGCTTAACTAGGGCACAACTAGGGCGCAACTATGGCGCAATTAGGGCATAGCTAGTGCCAATCAAAGGCGCAACTAGGTCGCAACTAGGGCACAAGTAGAGCGCAACTAGGGCGCAACTGGGGCCCAACTGGGGCCCAACTAGGGCCCAAGTAGGACTCAAGTAGCGCGCAACTAGGGCCCAGCTAGGGCGCAAGTAGGGCGCAAGCATGACACAACTAGGGGACAATTTGGACGCAACTAGGATGCATGTTGTGCACAACTAGGGCGCAACTAGGGTACATCTAGGATTCAAGTAGGGCGCAAGTACGAAGCAACTAGGGTGCGACTAGGGTGCAAGTAGCGGGCAAGTACGACGCAACTAGGATGCAACTAGGGTGTAACTAGAGTGCAGCAAGGGAACAACTATGGTGCAACTAGGGAATACCTAGGGGGTAGCTAGTGCCCAATTGAGACGCAACTATGATGCAACTAGGGCGCAACTAGGACACAAGTAGGGTGCAATTTGGGTACAATTATGGTGCAATTAGGGTTCAACTAGTTCGCAACAAGGGCAAAGCAAGGGCCGGACTAGGGTGTCGCTGGTGTGTAGTTAAGAGGCAACTAGGGCACAACCAGGGATCAACTAGGACGCAACTAGGAAGCAAGTTGGGCACAACTAGGGCACAACTAGGGCACAAGTAGGGTGCAACTAGGGCGCAACTAGGGCGCAACTAGGGCGTTGTTAGTGCCTAACTGAGGCACAATATGGGCACAACTAGGACGCAACGAGGGCGCAATAAGGGCACAAATAGGGCGCAAGTAGGACACAACTAGGGTGCGAGTAGGGTGCAACTAGTGCACAACTAAGCCGCAACTAGGGCATAGCTAGTGCAAAACTGAGGCACAAATAGGGCGCATCTAGGGTGCAAGTAGGGTGAAACCAAGGCGCAAGTAGGGCGCAACTAAGGTGCAACTAGGATGCAACTAGAGCCCAAGTAGGGCGCAAGTAGGGCGCAACTAGGACGTAACTAGGGCACAACTAGGGTGCAAGTAGGGTGCAAGTAGGGTGCAAGTAGGGTGCAAGTGGGTAGCAAGTAGGGCGCAACTTGGGGGTAACGAGGGTGCAAGTAGGGCACAAGTAGGGTACAAGGAGGGTGCAACTAGGACAGAACTAGGGTGCAACTAGGACACATGTTGGGCGTAAGTAGGGCACAACTAGGGCGCAACTAGGGTGCAACTAAGGTGCAAGTAGGGCGCAAGTAGGGTACAACTAGGGCTCAACTAGTGCGTAGCTAGGACGCAACTAGGGCGTAGCTAGTGCCCAACTGTGATGCAACTAGGGCGCAACTAGGGCAAAAGCAATGCGCAACGAGGTCATACATTGGGCGTAACTAGGGTGCAAGTAGGGCGCAACGTGGGCAAAACTAGGGTGCAAGCATGGCACAAGTACGGCACAAGTAGGGCGCAATTAGGGCGCAACTAGGGTGCAACTAGGGCACAAGTAGGACGCAAGTCGGAAGCAACTAGGGCACAAGTAGGGCGCAACTAGGGTGCAACCAGGACGCAACTAAGGCACAATTCTGGCGTAACTAGGGTGCAAGTAGGGTGCAAGCAAGGCGCAACTAGGGTGCATCTAGGGTACAAGTAGAGCACAAGTAGGATAGAATTGAGGCGCAAGTAGGGTGCAACCAATGCACAACTACGGCAAAACTATGGTGCAAGTAGGATGGCAGTAGTGCACAAGTTGGGCGCAAGTAGGGTGCAACTAGGGCACAACTAGGGTGCAAGTAGGACGCAAGTAGGGCAAAACTAGGTTGCAACTAGGGCGCAACTAGGATGCAAGTAGGGCGCAAGTAGGACGTAACTAGGGCATAACTACGGCATAACTAGGGTGCAGCCAAACATAGAAATTGTCCAACTTAGACGCAGGTAGGGAACAACTAAGGTGCAAGTACGGCACAACTAGGACGGAACTAGGGTGCAACGAGGGCGCAAGTAGGACGCGACTAGAGCGCAAGTACGGCACGACTAGGGAAAACCTAGGGTGCAACTAGGGTGTAACTAGGGCTCAACTACGGTGATGCTATTACCCACCTGAGGCCCAACTAGGGCACAACTAGGGTGCAACTAGGGCATAAGTAGGGTGCAACTAGGGCGCAAGTAGGGCACAAATAAGGCGCAACTAGGGCAAAACTAGGAAACAACTAGGAAGCAACTAGGGCGTAACTAGGACTTAGCTAGTGCCAAACCGAGGCACAACCAGGGCATAACTTGGGGGCAAGTAGAGCGCAAGTATGTTGTAAGTTAAGCGCAACTAGGGCGCAAGAAGGGCACAAGTACAGCACAACTAGGGCACAAGTAGGGCGCAACCAGGGCAGAACTAGGGCGTAGCTATTGCCCAACTAAGGCGCAACTAGGGCGCAAGAAGGGCACAAGTACAGCACAACTAGGGCACAAGTAGGGCGCAACCAGGGCAGAACTAGGGCGTAGCTATTGCCCAACTAAGGCGCAACTAGGGCGCAACTAGGGCCCAAGTAGGGCCCAACTAGGGCACAAGTAGGGTGCAACTAGGGTGCAACCAGGGCCCAAGGAGGAAATAAGTAGGGCGTAATGAGGGCACAACTAGGGTTTAACTAGGGTCCAAGTAGGGTGCAAGTAGGGCACAAGTAGGGCGTAAGTAGTGCGCAGCTAGGATGCAACTAGGGCGTAACGAGGGTGCAACTAGGGCGCAACTCGGGCGTAGCTAGTGCCTAACTGAGACGTAAGTAGGGCTCAAATAGGGTGCAACTAGGGCGCAACTAGGGCCCAACTAGGGCTTAACTAGGGCAAAACTAGGGTGTAAGTAGGGCGCACTATGGCGCAAGGAGCGTACAACCAGGGTGTTACTAGAACACGGTTAGGGCACAACTAGGGCGTAGATAGTGTCCAACTCAGGCGCAACTAGGGTACAACTACGGCGTAAGTAGTTCACAACTAGGGTGCAAGAAGCACGCAATTCGGATATAAGTAGGGTGCAACTAGGGCGCAACTAGGGCACAAGTAGGGTGCAACTAGGGCGCTATTAGAGCACAACCAGGATTCAACTAGAGCCCAAGAGGGGCACAAGTAGGGCGTAACTAGGGCGCAACAAGGGTGCAACAAGGGCACAAGTAGGGCACAACTGGGAAGAAGTAGGGCACAACTAGGGTGCTACTAGGGTGCAAAGAGGGCACAAGTAGGGGGAGATTTGGGCTCAACTAGGGCACAACTAGTGTGCAACTAGGGCGAAGGTGGGGCGTAAGTAGAACGCAAAAAGGTCACAACTAGGACGCAACTAGGGTGCAAGTAGGGCACAAGAAGGGCGCAGCTAGGGTGCAACAAGCGTGTAGGTACTGTCCAACTAAGGCACTAACTAGGGTGCAACTAGGGTCCAACTAGGGTACAACTAGGGCGCAAGTGGGGCATTTGTAGGGCGCAACTAGGATGCAAGAAGGGTACAACTAGGGTGCAAGTAGGGCGCAAGTAGGGTCCATCTTGGGCGCAACTAGGGCACAACTAGGGTGTAGCTAGTGCCCAACTGAGGCGCAACTAGGGCACAACAAGGACACAACCAGGGCACATCTGGGGCGCAAGTAGGGCACAAGTAGGACGCAAGTAGGGTGCAATTAAGATGCAACTAGGGTGCAACAAGGACATAACTAGGGCATAATGAGGGCTCACTAGTGGCCAATTGAGGCGCAGCGAGGATGCAACTAAGGTACAACTTGGTTGCAACTTGGATGCAACTAGGACGCAACTAGGGCACTCGTAGTGCACGAGTAGGGAACAACTAGGGCGCAACTAGGAAAAAACTAGTGCACAACTAGGGCATAGCTAGAGTCCAACTGAAGCGTAACTAGAGTCCAACTGAAGCGTAACTAGGGCGTAACTAGGGCGTAACTATGGCACAACTAGGGCGCAAGTAGGGGACAACTAGGGTGCAAGTAAGCCGCAAATAGGGTGCAAGTAGGATACAACAAGGGAGCAACGAGGGCATAAGCAAGGCCCAACAAGGGTGAAGGCAGGGCACAACTAGGGCATAAATAGGGCGCAACTAGGACGCAACTTGGGCACAACTAGGGCGGTAATAGGGCATAATCAGGGTGAACTAGAAGGCATTAAGAGAGCAAGTAGTTTGCAAGTACAGCGTAAGTAGGGCGCACCTAGGGAGCAACTAGGGCGTAAGTAGGGTGCAAGTAGGGCGCAACTAGGGTGCAATCAGGGTGCAACTAGGGTGTGACTAGAGCAGAACTAGGACACAACTAGGGCGTAGCTAGTGCCCAACTGGAGCCCAACTAAGGCACAACGAGGGTGCAACTATGGCACAAGTAGGGCGAAGGTAGGACGCAAGTAGGGTGTAAGTAGGGCGCGACCACGGGGCAACTAGGGCGTAGCTAGTGCCCAACTGAGGCCCAACTAATGCGCAATTAGGGTGCAACTAAGGCGCAAGTAGGGAAAAGGTAGGGCAGAAGTAAGGTGTAACTAGGGCGCGAGTAGGGGGTAGCCAGTGCCAAACTAAGGTGCAGCTAGGGCACAATGAAGGCCCAACTAGGGTGTAATTAGGGCACAACTAGGACGTAACTAGGGTGCAACTTGGGCGCAAGTAGGGTGTAAGTCGGGCACAACTAGGGTGTAACTATGGCACATTGAGGGTGCAAGTACGGCGCAAGTAGGGGGCAAGTAGGATGCACCTAGGGAACAACTAGGGCACAAGGGCAAAAGTAGGGTACATCAGATGCTCCAAGTGTTCGTAAGCAAAGCCGCCAGTCTAAGGCCACGTCTACAAGAAAGTAAATGGACTAATTGTGAAACGAGGAATAAGAGGAAATCTTTTGCACGTACTATGAGATGGATGTTGAGTTGCAGTAGTTGGTAAATCTGCAGGGTGAACGCCCGTATTGATCTTTGCATGACAGACTATTCCAGAAGAAACCCTTGTGGCCATGCTGTTTCCATGCCATTCATGACAATTTGTTTCGCATGGAGGGTAGGTATGCTCAGATTTAGAGCGATTTATGCACGAGTGATGCTGGTACACAAGAACGTGACCCTTGGAATGATTGAATTGAAAAGTACAAGGGTTAAAAGTGGACTTTAAAATGTAAGGTTATGAATGGAAGTGTTGTGGAGGTGTATTGGCCGAATGTAAAGAAGGTGAGTAAGACAAACACTATGTCTAGGAATGCCAGAATTTAGTCTTTGGTTGGTAGTATGAAAGATGTGCATAAGACGCTTGACGTGGGAGTGAAAACGATGGGGTGCCTTGAGGAGCATATCACCCAAGGTAAAGTAAAGATCTCCTCCATCAACGTTGAGGTCAAGCCTTTGTAGGCTCGAGTGGAGCATGCACACCTTGCACAATGCGTGAGGTGTCTCTCACCCTCGATTATTTGCATTCCATGAAAAACCCACATCCATTGATCACAACTCCAAGAGACCCATCCCCTTATTACACTCGGAATTGTGGAATCTTTTTTTGTGTTTGCCTGGGTTCCTTTTCGACCTAAAGATAGCACGTCCCTGCAGGTTGCCTTTTAGCCCAGGGGGGTATTCTCAAACCCCCAAGCCAAACCACTCTCAACCCACATACTCAAATGGTCACAAACTCTACCTAGAATCCCATTCACAAAACTCTAAGAAGTAAAAACATGTACATTAGTACACATTTTGAAAATTCAACCACAAACATCTCCTCGTATAGTTGTCTCATACACTCCAAGGGGGATTCAACAAGCGATGTGGACAAAGCCTTTTTCCCACCCCCCTACAAACATGAAATTTCATGAGGGAAGTTTACGAGGTAGTGTATGTGGAGGGATATACAAAATGACGTGTTTGACCTTTTGGATATTGTAGAGGACTTCACACGATGTATACTACTGTACATTTTGCAACTTCAACCACATACCTCTCGTAAAATCGCCTTGTACACTTTGGGGGGGTGGGACGGAGCGACGTCTTCCCCACCCCCTTGAGGAAGAGAAATTCTATGAGGAAATTGTATAAGATGGTGTATATAGGGGTGTAATGAAAAGGTTACTTGGATAATCTTGTCAGAGATTTTCTAGGAAGTCATGAGATTTATACTAGTGTATGTTTCTTGACTTCCACAACATAAACCCTCTTGTACACACCTCGTATAATTGGAGGGGGGGGGCATGGATCAAGCAATGAAAATGGATCCATCTCCACCTTCCTTAAAAACGGAAAAGTGCATGAGACAATTGTATGAGACAGTGAATGTGGACGGTATTGAGCATAGATGCAAGAGTAGTCTAATAAGATGTTTATGAGGAAGCTGTGAGATGTACAGTGCTATACAATCTGTAAATTCCACCACGTACACCCCCTTGAACATATACCTTAAACACTCTGAGGAGGGTTCCTCCAATCAATAAAAGATAGGAAAGAAAATCCTATTTGCAGGAGAGGCACTGCAAGAAAGCTTTAAAGGAACACTTAAAACCTTTACACAAATTACATATCGTAAGATACTCTTCACACCTAGACAAAAGTATTCCATTTCAAAAACATGACATGACCCTCATAAACTTATAAAAAATCACTCTTCTACTTAGGTACATATGCACCCATATAGTGGTGCAAATAACTTTCATATTTAGCCATAGCCCATATAATTATGGTTGCATTCATTATCAATGCAAGACCATGCATACAAACAAAAGCAGCCACAACATGTTCAGCTTTTGTCACGATTTAGAGATCTAAACATGCAGATTAAACAAAATTTTCCTTAGAGAAGAATACAATCGTGCATTCTTAAATCGACTAATTACCTAAAGTAGCCAATACACTTTCCTTGTACACATTCTTGTTTGGGAGGGAGAAGTCGACGTGAAGCCCTCCCATGTCCCCAAATTTGAAAGTGTATTAAGGAGGTGTATTGGGTTTTCTGTCTTAAAGAGGTATGCTTTAACACACTTCTCTATGAATAGAAAAGTGTATTCATGCATATGTTTATATTGATTCACTCACATGCACTGCATTCCTTGCTACACCTCCTAATACCCTCAAGGGTTTTTGGAGGGGGGTGACAGACGTCAACAAACGTTTAGGTTAAAGGAAAGGATCCAAGGAGAATTGTTTATGTAGTTTTTGTTTTGTTGTGAATCATTTTTTATACGATGTGAAGTTTCACATGGTGAATTTACTTACATTGAATGTATTTGTTTAAAAGGCTATCAAAGAGTGTATTTGAAGTCCACGTACTCCACCCCCCCCCCCCCCCCCCCCCC
>SZWC01007944.1:2269-16658 GCA_023375785.1 Penium margaritaceum
GCACGCACGCACGCACGCACGCACGCACGCACGCACGCACGCACGCACGCACGCACGCACGCGCGCGCGCGCGCACGCACCCACAACAAACAAGCGAGCAAACAAACAATGTAACAAGCAAACAATAGAAACAAACATATGAAGACAACCAGGAATTTGCGCGTTGTGCTTGGCGCAAAAAACAAAACATGTTCTCTTTGCATACATTTTCTTTACAAAGGCCGTCACTACGCCACTAGCATCCACCACAACGCACACCAAAAACACATACACGAACTTGCGTGCGTCTGTCCCCAGGTCCACATCACCAAGCAGGGCGTAGCGATGGCGACGGCCGAAAGCACGAGAACAATGGCAGCGGTAACGGTGACAATGAGAGCGACAACGGCGACAGCGATCGCAAAACTTGCCGTGATGACATGTGGTTGCTCATGACATGTGGTTGCTCATGACGTGTGGTTGCTCATGACATGTGTTTGCTCATGACATGTGGTTGCTCATGACATGTGGTTGCTCATGACATGTGGTTGCTCATGAAATGTGGTTGCTCATGACATGTGGTTTTGTCTTCGAAGAAGACGACAGCGACGATGCTGCTTGTGAGCACAAAGAAGGCAGTGGCGGTGAATCTCGACCGCGGCTCGGACAATGGAGGCTGAGAGGACAATGGACTTGACAATGAGAACGACGTTGACAATGAGAACGACGTTGACAATGAGAACGACGTTGACAATGAAAACAACGTTGACAATGAAAACAACGTTGACAATGAAAACAACGTTGACAATGAAAACAATGTTGAAAATGAAAACAACGTTGACAATGAGAACAACGTTGACAATGAGAACGACGTTGACAATGAAAACAACGTTAACAATGAAAAGAACGTTGACAATGAAAACAACGTTAACAATGACAACGGCGTTAACAATGAAAACAACGTTGACAATGAAAACAACGTTAACAATGACAACGTCATTAACAATGACAATGACGTTAACAATGACAATGACGTTAACAATGACAACGACGTTAACAATGACAACGACGTTAACAATGACAATGACGTTAACAATGACAACGACGTTGACAATGACAACGACGTTAACAATGACAACGACGTTAGCAATAACAACGACGTTAACAATGACAACGACGCTAACAATGAGAACGACATTAACAATGAAAATGGCGGCGAAAATGAGAATGGCGTTAACAATGAGAACGACAACAATCGGGATGAAGTTGATGGCAGGGGTGACGTTGACAATGAGAATGACAACGACAATGGGGACGATGTTGACAATGATGAGGGAGACGAAAATGACGACGATGACTGCAATGAAGATGAAAGAGGCGGCGGCGGTGGCTGCGGTGACGACAACAATGACAATAACCACAACAGGGGGGGAGGCTGGGGGGACGACGACGACGACGAGGAGGATGAGGACGAGGAGGACGAGGAAGAGGAGGAGGAGGACGAGGAGGAGGAGGAGGAGGAGGAGGAGGAGGAGGAGNCAGTTGGCCGGCCGCGCAGACGCGACCCGGCCGTTGTCCTCGATGGTAGCCTGCCAGCAGGAAGCGATCCCGTCCTCAAACCCGAAGAACGTGTCGTACTGGAACGTTGGGCACGGGGCACCGCGCGACGCCGCCGGCTCCGGCGCCCCTGGGATGTACGTGTCGACGCCGAAGCGCGCCGCGTCGAGGGAGATGCGCGTGAGGGAAGACCGGGAGATGTCGGCCTGGAGGTAGCCCATGCGGGGGTGCGAGGGAAGGAGGAGGTCAAAGGAGCCGTTGACGGGAGCCCAGATGCGTGGCCCCGAGGGAGTGGAGGTGTCCTTGCGGGTGTCGTGGTCGCGGCGACGGCGTCCGAGGGAAGATGGGGGGATACGGAAGTAGGAGGCGGAGAGGGGGTCGGGGTCGATGTCTACGTCCGGGAGAGGGAGGGAGAGCATCGCGATGGCTCTGTCAAGTCGGACAAACCGCTCCCTCTGCCTTTCCAGCAGCAGCGCACGCCTGCTGCTGCTCCTGCTGCTGCCGCTGCTGCCCCCGCTGCCGATGCCGCTGCCAGCCTTCCAGTGGTCTTCCACAAATGACCTGGGGAGATGGTCTTTGACAAAAATGCCACCTTTCCGCGAAAGGGTTCGAATCCCCTCCTCGGACTGCGAGGAGATGAAGAAGAAGAGGAAGGCTACACCCGAAAAGAGCATGAGGAACCTGCTCCAGCTTCCCACGGGTCTAGAATCTGGCCTTGAAGCAGAGGGGATGGTGGAGGAGGAAGTGGAAGAAGAAGTGGAGGCGGCGTTCGAGGAGGCAGCATGGCGCTTGGCTGCAGCTTTCTGCGCCCGGGGCTCCATATCCACTCGGTCACTCTCTTCCTCTCTCTCTTACGTAACAGCAAAAAAATCCCTCTTTTATCTGCCAGAAAGAGGACGAGGAAAGCTGCTGGCTTAGCTGCATCAAATGGAGCTACGAACGCTGCTGCTCAGGTCGCTGCTGGATTTGCCTTCATGGCCGCTGCCGTATCTCCTGCTGCTGCAAACACTGCTGTTCAGGTAGCCGATGCTGCAGATTCTTCTCGTGTTGCTGCTGCTGCTGCTGTCGCTGAAAATGCTGCTGTCGCCGCCGCCGCCGCAGCTGCCGCCGCCGCTGCTGCTTCTACCCCATCTGCTGCTGCTGCTGTTGTTTCAGGTGCACTTCAGCAGTCTCCTCTTCTGGAAGGCATTACCAGACACAAGTCACAAAACGTCAAGATGCAGATCTGTCTTCAAGGCCTTGAACTGTCTTTGTCTGTAAAGAGACAGAAGCGCCACTCCGGTCAGACAAGGCGCTGCGCTCATGATTGCCTCTACCCTGGGAAGCGTTGCACGCCACTGTCTTGCGACGACGAACAATCCTCTGCAGGAGGAACAGGAGCATGAAGGCTGACTTGCCGCACAGCACTGACAGCTGCGCGTCGTAAACAAAACGCCGCCCGTGGGGCTCGAACCCACGACCACAAGGTTAAGAGCCTTGCGCTCTACCGACTGAGCTAGGGCGGCTTGATCCACGATGGAATTAAAAAATAATAGCTCAATTGCATTGCTGAAACTGGCGCCGGTGTTGCCACGGCAGCTGCATTGGGCGGACGGAGGAAATGTTTGTACAGAAATGAAAACAGCGCCTCCCTCTCCATGCGGCCATCGAAGCAGTACCGACTTTGGTCACCCATCCTGCTGTGGCCCAAGAGGCTCGATCGTTCAAGGTGGACGGCAATGGAGGAGGCATCCAACTGTGTGAAGAACACTCCCATTTCCACAAGGCGAAAAAACTGAGACCACATCACTGGTTATGCCGCATGGCCAACCACAAGGCGAGGTGCTCTATGCACATCTCATGCCACAACAGACTATTAAGATGCTTCATGGGACCACAAGAACTAGTAGCCAGAGTGGGTTTGAGAGAGATAAGTCCGCGTGTGCCAGGCATGTTTGAGAGAGAAAAATCAGCACTTAAATCATAAAAACATGCTTTGGATCAGTTGATCCTTCATTCGGGCGATAATGTCCATGAGGACAGGCTAGCCAGAGGTTCCTGTTGGCTCGATAGTCCGATTCGACAATATCCTGGTCTTGCCCTCTTCACCAACATGTCCCATCTCACGTGGTGTGTTTGAGGGCACCTTCCATGAACTCCCTGTCCACTCCATTTTTGTGCATAAACAAGATACGCATGTCTGAAGATTACATCAGCACTGAGATGGCATTCAGGGTCATGTCTAGCTTCCTCCAAGGAGGATTTGGTAAGTTTAACCTCAAAGGCTCATGTTAGATCTCATAGACAAAGCCTCATTGATATAACTCCAATGGTCAAGGTTACCTTTGGCTCATGTTCAGTTGAATTTTCGGGTACATAATGGTGCAACAATCCCTGATGGCCATGGAACATTGCGACTCAAGGTAACATCTCCTGTGATCAAATGCATGAATCACAACCACCATCACCTTCTCATGGATTGCATAGGTTACATGTGCACCTTGCATCTTGCAAAACGTGTATGCACTCAACTAAATCTCCTGGTTTTGATCCTATGTCAGTAGTGGTCCAATCGCATAGTCACTCACGGACGTTGCCATGAAGTACTCCTTGGATGAATCAGGATGCACTATGAGTAGAGCGTGACACATTGTAGACTTGAACTCTTTCAACCTCTTTTACTCCTCGTCTTATTCATACTTGTGGTCCATCATTTGTAACTATGATAAAGGTTCATTTTTTTAAAGTTTATACTAGGATGAACTTCATATCGTAGTCAATAAATCCAAACAACACCTAGATTTCACATATGCATCCTGGTATCAGCCATTGCATCACAACTTCCAGTTTCCTTTTTATTCATGTGGAGTCCCTTGTCATTTCTAAGGAAATCCACTTCTCATTTCTCTACCTCGCATGTGGAGAGTTTAGCAAACATCATCTCTTTATGTTAAAGACGTTGATGCTCTTCTAGAGTCTTAGAGTTCATGGGGATGTCTTTGACTAACACCACCAAAAGCTCACCCACATGAGGGTGAAAACCCCATTTTATGAGGCTCGTGATTTTTTCTAGAGCATAAGTAATCCCAATTTGTATCATGGTTTACTCAAAATGATCATATCATGACATCGTCTCCACATCATGTACATAACATAGACCCCGAGCACACGTCAATCTTGTGAAATTTCTACGGTCCCCTAAGTTGGTCAAANGTTTAGCAAACATCATCTCTTTATGTTAAAGACGTTGATGCTCTTCTAGAGTCTTAGAGTTCATGGGGATGTCTTTGACTAACACCACCAAAAGCTCACCCACATGAGGGTGAAAACCCCATTTTATGAGGCTCGTGATTTTTTCTAGAGCATAAGTAATCCCAATTTGTATCATGGTTTACTCAAAATGATCATATCATGACATCGTCTCCACATCATGTACATAACATAGACCCCGAGCACACGTCAATCTTGTGAAATTTCTACGGTCCCCTAAGTTGGTCAAATTGCTCCTCGACCCTTGACACCATGTACAATTTTTTTTTTATGTTGTGTTGTTTTGTGCATGAAGGTCCATGCAAATCCCTTCTTTCTTCTTTTCAATGAGGACCAAAGCAAAGCCAGGTGAAATCGATAGTCTAATTAACCCCACTCCCCTAAGGTCCTCCAGCTGCTTCTTGAGTTGACCTAGCTCATTGTCTCTTAGTCCTGTGGTCGATGCCTCGCTTGGGTAAAACGTCCTCTAACAGCTTCGTAAGGAAACATATCAACATAGCTCTCAAGAACTCCCATTATTCTTTTAATCAAATCACGTTCTAGTGGTTTCTATTCCTTGCTTTTGTGTCAAATTGCCTCTAATGCCAACACGTCCACCTATCTCATCGTTTCCTTCTCCGCCACTTACAAATGGTACACTTGGTCCCCGATGTGCTGACAACACTTAAGCTACAAGCAACTCACTTGCAGTAACATGCCTGCCTTAGATTCCTCATCCTCACACCATGGGGACCAAAAAGTCTGTGCTCCATTATTCTTCACTTCCACTTAGCTCCACATCGAGTCCGTAGTAGGATTCCAAGGGTGCAGCCAGTCATGCCCAAAAACTGGTGTCACAGTAGTCTATCTACGAAAATCTACCTTGTACGATAGTTCGCCCAGACAAACCCTCAAATGATTCATTGGCAGTCTGCTCTCCAAATTTCCTTGTACCAACTTGTCCTACCTGGGCTACCTATGCTTACAAGTCATGCTTAACTCATAAGCCCACGGCATAGGGCTCCTTACTATTTAAGGATTTGTTCTAGAACTTGATCCATGGCTCAAGTATGGTTTTTGGGCCGTGGATATCTTCAGAAGAAACAAGGCCACGTTCCAATAGCAATTGGAAAAAAAGGCAGTAATTTGGTAGTGCATGGTGAAACTCCACATCATCAAGCTACATGGCATGCACTTGTTGAATTCCACACGCTTACAATAGGCCATGTGAATTCTTTGGAAAAGAAAAAAACTTTTCAGAGGTTGGCTTGTGTGTTGGATATAATTTGTGGTTCATTAGTCACCTCCATTATCAGCCTTGACGTTGCCCAACGGAGTACATGCCTTGCACTCCTTAAAGACGGTAGAGCTCTAGCAGCACTTGCACCCAACATACGGCTATTACACCAGGTGTGACCATTTTTTTGTTCAAAGGAGATTCATCCATAAATTGTGGAGAGCTCTATCGTGATAGAGAGGTAGACTCCAAGATACCCTATTGACATTTCAGTTTTTCTTCCAAACCTCTTTCTCCCAGTCAATTTTCACCAAATTTCATGCTTTTCCGAATCTAACTAGGCATCAAAATAAAGCCAAAAGGAATAAACTCAATGTCAAAGTGCCACCGGGCATGTTTCTGTTTTTGGTTCATTCCTGTTCTTCTAATGTGTCTGGGAGGTGAAGTTCTGTATTTGTAGTCCGTAATGCAGGGCATGTTTCATGTTCCAGAAATTCAAATCACTTCATGGTGATTTGCTATTTTGGATCCCTGTGTGCACATGGAGTGATCATCGCACGTCAACCGCACAGTAAAAAACCATGTGTGCCTGCCAAAAATCTTGAAATACTGCCGGCTTTGATACGACACATAACTTTTCCTGCTTTACACAGAATCAGCAATGTGCGAGATTCAGGGAAGTGAACTAGATTGGTCACCAAATTTAAAGTGACATTGATGATTGTTACATGAAAAAAAATCAGAGGAATTAGGGTACTCTGGAGCCAAAGCTAGCAGTCACATGTTACGAATGTTTTTTAATGAGAAATGTGTATGGTATTCATACTCTACAAGTGGCTAGCCCTGGCGTTACTCCTGTGCTCTTTTTGCTTGAGGTTACAAGGTACTTGGACCATTTCTCAGTGCAACTACTTGCAAAATTGCACGGTGCAAGGGAGTCCGTCAATCTAGACAGGTTGACAGCCTATCATCATTTATATGTGCCCAGACCATGGACGTGCGCTGCTCTAGCAAGCCGCCTTATCATTCCAACGCCTTCCTCTTTTGCTATGTTTGGATCTTCCGATGGTGAGTATGGTCACAGTGTCTGTAAGCTGAGCACGGTGTGCTAGCCTCAGCCAGATGGTGGAGGCAACAACAGCCACAACGGTGACCAGACGGAGGTTGGTGCATTCATTCTACCATATGGGGAAGCGTGGGATTGTCTTGGGAAAGCATGTGAACATGTGTGACAAAGTGAGATTGAAATTTACTTTTTATTCAAGTTTGAACATACAGACAATATGTACATGGTAATACAGCCTACGCAACCCGAAGTTGCCAAACTGTTCATGGAAGCATACACATGGTAGAAGAGTGTTAATGCCTTAGAATCATGCAGCTTGTTCTCTCAAAGATCCCATGCACAAAGAATCACATCGTTCCATGGAGGAACAGCAAAGAAATGGCTATTTCTCTTAACCACGACAATCTGCTAATGACAGAACCACTAGTGGCGGTGACGGCCACCTGAAACGCCTTGACTCGCAATAACACATCGAGCCGTCATTCCAAATAACCCTTGGTCATCAATGAGCCTTGATGCATTGACCAACCGGGAACCAATGCGCGCTTTGGCCTCATTGGATCTTCTCAGGATCAAACTTTCATCCTTGGGGATTAATTCGCATCACATGTTTTTCCCTTGACCTGTCCGGCCTTTAGCTGGGATTGATTTTCTCAATTCTTGATGGATTTTTCCCATTCATGCGCCAATCTCGCACATTTTTCCTGTAGGTTCTAATAACATAGTTACATTGCATATTCAAGGAAGCCTCAGTCTGTAATAAATGCCGCAGGTACTGTCTGGCTTGTAGTGTTGCAGACGTCGCTGTTACTACAACTGTTGTACCACCAAACTAACGTTCTGCTTTTGACCACGTCTATTCTTGGCACATCCTCCGGAGAGGGCTCCTTGGCGGTCAGTGTATCCTTTGTACTGTTTTCAAAGAGGGTGAATTCTACCCTCATGTGGCGTGTTCGAAATGTAGCCTTGGATGTAAGCGGAACACACCCTTGGCGTACATGGCACACCATTACTTGCTCGCTTGCTTGCTTCTCCTTCTCCTCGTGTACATGGCTGAATGGAGGTGAGCTTGACCACAAGGCAGATTTCCGCCCCAGAAATGCAGATGATGGGGAAAATGCTTCAAGTGCAACCAAAACGTGGGAAAGGCCCCACGTACATCAGAAGAATAGGGGCAACACATTTCACCCTTCCAAGTCCTGCCATTGCTACCAGAAATGGCCAACCACCCAGACATCCTGGTAAGATTCCTGCATTGACCATCTCTCTAGAAAATCAGTTGTGTCTAAGGTAGCATTTCCAGTACTTGGCATTAGCCCATCTTTTCTGTGTGCATGTGTACACATGAGGGGGGTTCTGGCCTTTTATGCAAAGATTCCAAATTCAGCACACTGAATCTAACCAAATCTCCACTTTTTATCTATCAAGCCTTCCTCCAATCAATTCTGCTGGGGTTGGAGGAAAGAAGATTTTTTTTTTCTGACACAATGTATACGGCTCATTCACCTCAAGTCATTCTGTGACAAAGGACACCCATGTCTTTATGTCATTCTTGACGACCTCTAGACTTGACTCCGCTCAATCGCAGTCATACGACAGCTGTTGTTAGCCACTCTCACAAGCCAAAAGCACATTCAAAACTATCAGTGACATTGTCACATGGACAATCGTCATGATTTCCTCAACCTTTTCTAGCATAGATTTTCACTTGATGCCCACTGTATCGCAACTCACCTTATGCATTTTTGTTTGTTGTTGCGCCCCCCAAGTTAAATTTACTCCCGATATCAGATGTAGAATTTCTCCCACTGTTTTTCAATTGCCACTCCTGGAAGATATCTCTTCATTTACCGTTTGGCGTCCCCTTGCACCATCACACATCAATGTTTAATGCAGACAGCCAACCAGATTCTTGCATTCATACATTTGACATGCCGTGATGTCCCCTGTCCTGCAGTTCACGGATAGGTGCGGGACCCTGAGTAGTCTACCACCTCTTAGTTGTTTGTACATGGCTGTCCCCCTCAAAGTTCCATTGATACTTGTGCAGTGAACGCTGGTTCCCTAAAAAACTGCTCCGCACGAATGTACACACCACCGCAGAAAGAAAAAAAAATGCACATTGTTCTACAACCATTGAACACTGGGGGGAAACTAGAAGAGGATGGGAAGGATATGTCAAGGAGCCAGCTCACAGTCTCGTACCAGCCTTTTCAAGAGAAAGGCAGGATAGGAATAGCAACATGTACTAGTTTTTGTTTTGGGTTCCACACATCGTCGCAAAACGGACCATTTCCGTTACAAAAATGGGTATTATGACACATTCCTCCCCCTTTCCTTCTAACTGTCCCGGTTTTTCATTGCTCGCAGAGGTTTGATCATTTCATACTTAAAATGTGAAATCCGTACAACAAGATAGGTATCAAATACACTATTTTTTTACTCTTTTCATTGTTTTCAATTTTGCGTCATGTTCACATAAAACCATTTTCTCGTCCATGGACAGTGATCTGCATCTGAACGGCATGCCTGAGCGCAGCAGAATTTACATGATTTAAGCACTTTGCAAAGGATTAAAGAAATGTAAATCCATACTGTGATCCGTGCATCTCTTAGCAGAACGGCGTGCATGAGTGCCCGATCCATACCTTAACTGGTCAAATGTACAGGTTGCTCATCAATTCGATAAGGTATAACCTTCTTATCACATTAATCACATTACCTGGATGTAGAAACAGACTCCAAGTTTTCCATTTCCACATCATATCACCCAATTCAAGTGTTGGTCTGACCGTTGTGCCAAAATGCATATCGCCAGATCCTTAAGGAGTGTTTCATGTGTCTCTGTGATCCTGAAGTCCAGTGTGATAGCAAGCCCTCCCATTGCATCCCCCTCAATATTCTCCTCTATGCCTTGCTTCAATCCAAGGCATGCAATTTTTGGGAGCCCCATCCATCTTCACACCATTGATTCATGTGAAGCTCCCCTCTCTTCTGCTACTCCCTTGTGCCATGGCAGGTTGTGCGTGGAGTGAACCTGAGATGGCATTCCAAGTACGTTTATGGTTCCCATGAAAAATTTGTCTTTCCCTTCTATGTCTCATCCTAGCTTTCATGCATCGTTGTCCGCATCTTCTCCAGTTGCATCCGTATCATTGTAAGTAGCACCATCAACCACATCTCTGCTGACATCATTTTCCCCTGTACTCAAACATCCACCAGCACCGTCTATTGCCGCACCTGTTCTGTCACCTTCATGGTGTCCCCTGATACCTTTTTCCTCACCCGATCTTTCTCCTCCCACATCCACCTATCCACCTTCTCTACTGCCCTTGGCGGAAGACCTTTTTGGTCGTTTGCACTTCCTTACTTCCCCACCATGTGTTTGTAAGCCTGCTGCCGCCCCCTACCCTTGTGGTCTGCCTCTAACTCAGTTCCCTCAATAACTTATCCTACCCCTTTTTATCCCCTTGAAATGACTCATCCTTCCTTTGGTCCGGATGCTATTTATTTTGCACAAACCGCTCCCAACACTGTTCTTAAGGCACTTGGCTGGGCAGCAAAGCTGTTATGGCAAAAAAAGAGCTTTTTTTTCTTCCATATTCGCAGAAAACTGTGTCCTTCTCTCATGGCTGCTGAGTCTGGTCTGATTTTATCGGATGCCTTGGTTGTCACACTCTTTGTTGAGAGTGATACCACAGTGCTCCCACCTGAGCCACCATGCACCACACTTGTTCTGATTTTTCTATAGCTCTCTGGGGGCAGACCATATGTAAGGAGGTGGCAACTTTTAAAGAGCATGATGGCTATGACATCATGCAGCTAGAATCTGGCCAAAAGGCTATACCGGCTCATTGGGTGTACTATCCAAATCCATCCAGTGAAGTCAGAGGCCTCTGGTGATCAGTCAAAAATTAGCCTCATTGATTCACCCAGGATCTTGTCATGGACGTCAATGTTGTTGAGAAATTGCCCCTCCGCATGCCCAAGTGCGGCGCCGGGAGGCGCCGACGAGCCGCCAGAAAGTGGCAGCTCCACGCCGGCGGATCTGGCGACTTGAGGATTGCTTGTATCCTGAAATGGATCATTTCCCCGTAAATTTTACAAGTTCCTGAATCCGATGGAAGTTGTTTCGCTGGAATCGGACAAGTATCGAGGGAGATATGGCCTTCCAAAGTTGGGGTGTGCGCAGCGGCTCTGGGAGCCGGCTGCCACTCGAAATCCGGTGGATAATCGACCAGATTGAGTAACATATATACCATCTGGAGACATTGATCCGGAAGGCCTGCCGAGTTGTCCGGTGGATGATCCACCCGATCCGGTAGTGCAGGTTGTTACTGAGGGACTTCGCCAAAATCCTGGCGTCCAAAACTCAGTAATATGTTTTGTTATTCGGGGACTTAGTCAAAATTCTGACTGCTGGTCCGCAGACAGGTTTCGAACCTCGTCACACCCCATCACCAAACTCGACCCAAAAGTGGGGAAGGTGCGTGGAAACAGCGCAGGGGACCCATACATCACGTGCAATGGGATCTGCGCCTTGAGAAAGGCGCTTCGCACGTGAAGGAAGGCGACACGGCATGTGGCGACGTCAAGCCTCTATGGTGGGTGAGACCTGTGCTTCGGCAAGCGTAACTTGGGCTACGCTTGGCCAAATCACGCACGGTTTGGTGCGTTGGAAAGCTTGTGAATATCCCTATAAATGTTGTGATCATGTTTATACTCAAAAAGTAATGCATAATTGCATTATTCCCTTCGCAAAAGTGACTATCTCTAATTGCCTGCTCACATAGCGTGAGGCGATCAGAAAGCTCACGCTCAGTCTCAGATTTGCCCAAAACAGAAGGTGTAAACCAGTAGAGTCGATAAGAAAAATGCCGAGACCGCACCACGCGGATCCATCCTGACAAAGTTCACCTTTTTCCCTATAGGGATGTACACCGCTACCAAGGCCCTCTCTACTCAAGTGGTTCAAATGTGCACGAGTACTTTCTTTCTTCATGGCAACCTCAACTTGGAGACCTCTTCTATTCAGCCTTCCAGTTTTCAGGATGGCACAGACTACGCTTGGCCCGTCAAGAATTCCCTGTATGGGCTCAAGCAGTTTGTATATGGCCTGAACCTCCAGATCTCCGCTACTCTCCACCATTGTGGATATCATATTCATCATGTCAACCCAGCACCCTTCATGAGTGTTCCTTCGGCATATCTTTCATTGTTATGGTAAACATGAAGATCTCCTCGTCGCTTCCTCATTAGGGTATGAGAGAATGCCTCCAGCATGTGTACGAGATGAATAATCTTGATTCTTGCCTTGTCTTCTTTGGAATATGGTTTGATTGTAGCCATTGGAATCAATCGGAGCATGTGCACCAGGCTAAAGGAGCAGTTTGTGCTCTGGGAGGCTGGCTTGCAGAATCCTTGTCCATCTCCTTCAAGACCTGCTATGCCTGTTGGGTAGAGAATGAGAGTGAGCGTGCTAATCCAATGGGACCAGTTTCAGCTAAAATGATGAAGGAACAAGGAAGCTACGTCCGGGTTAGTGAAGGCGGCCATGAGCTCCCGGCCTTCACCTAGCACGCGAACCAATAGGAGTCCTACGAGTGAGTCTCGCTATTTGAGCTCACCCATCTGCCGGCGAGCGGAGCTCTCCGGCACATAGCGAACAGCGAGGGCATAAATCCTCTAGAGTCCCACATTCACACACTAGCCTAAATCTGAGTTTTAAACCTAACTAGGTGAGACAGAAATGACACAAAGTTGCAAGTAGGACCATTGTAGGCCAGATCACGGAGGCATCGAGATGAAGAGAGGACAAAACTAGGTTTGCCGAGAGAAAAGATCTGGTTTGTCGAGTGGGGCTGAGGTGCTGCTGCGAGGAGGGATGCAAACACGTGTGGGGTAGGCAGAGGTGTCGCCAAGCCACTGATGGTGCATGCGCTCACTATGCGTCCCCTCCACTCTCTGCATCAGTAGGCCCTGCACACTCATAGCCAAAACAGAGGGAAAGAATATACAGAAGAGATTAACATGTCCCCTTGGCCATGAATGTGGCAGGTGTGTAGCCAATGCATTGGAGCTGTTGTTGGAGAGAGGTGTAGGGAAGAGCTTTGGTAAGGAAGTCGGCAAGTTGCTCTTCACCTTTGATGGATAAATTTGCACAGCACCGGCCTCAACCGCTTCACGGACAAAATGATGCTCGACACTTATGTGTTTGGTGCGTGCATGCAGCACACCATAACTCGCGGCAATGCGGCACGCAGCTGAGTTGTCATAATAAAGCGGCACCGTGAGCACATGCATTCCCAATTTCTCAAGCAACCGTCCCAACCAGATGCCTTCACAAGCTGCCTCACCCAGCGCCATGTACTCAGCTTAAGCCACACTGCGTGCCACACATGACTGTTTTGTAATGTGCCACGAAACAGCTGTACCTAACACTCAAAACACATACCCGTCCTCTCTGCGTGTCCCTCTGTCACGTGCATAGTCGCTGTCACAGTATCCATCCAGAAGAGAACTTGACGTTGTGGCAAAGACAAATGCAAGAACCAGCAGTGTCCAGCACATAGTGGAGCAATATTAGCAAGGCTTCTTTATGCGTGCTGTGCGACTGCTGACCGAACTGAGCCAATACATTGAAAGCGCATGAGATGTCAAGATGCGTAGTGGATGCGAGGTATGACAGACTACCAGTGATCTGTCTGTACAGTGTGGGATCGCACTCTGGTCCATAGTCTGTGGTGTGTGTATTGATGAGATGGGCGTAGACATGTGGACTCATGGGAGAATGTTGGCGAGGCAGATGCTGCACGAGGTGCTAGAAGCGTGCGGTGAGTTGTGCAATGAACCATCCTTGATGCAGTGTGAGTGTACCTGCAGATCTGTCTCTGATGATGGTCATGCCCAAGAAGTTGTGTGCCTCACCCAATCTGTCATGTTGTAATGCTGAGTGAGGAGTGGTTTGGTATGTGTGATGAGAGAGTGATGGGGACAGGATGGGAAGGTCATCGACATAGACAAGCAGTGTGACAGAAATAGTGTTCGTCTACTGCACAAAGAGTGAGGAGTCACACACACTTTGAGTGAGCCCACCTATTTCAAGTGTATGGCTTATCTCTTTGTTCCAACACGTGGGTGCCTGCTTCAGCCTGTAGAGGGCTTTCAGCAATAGCCACTCATGATCAGTCCCATCCTCAAATCCCTTCACGCTGTTATACATACAACTCTTCCTCAAGCGGCCCGTTGAGAAAGGCATTTTTATACATCCATTTGATGAATCTCCCAATCTTCGTGAGCGGCAACACCAAGCAGGGTTTGGC
>SZWC01007944.1:30325-43211 GCA_023375785.1 Penium margaritaceum
TGATTTGTTTAGGGGGAGGCAGCATTTGACAAATGTAGTTGTGGTGGTTGGTCCACTACCTGTAACGAACAATGTAGAGGAAAGTTGGGGATCCCCAAGTTCAAGTTGTGCCTGCTAAACAAGGTATTGAACTTGATTAGGACAAGTGTGACAGTCGTTGGGGATCTCATCAACTGTTTTCAAGACAGACCAAAAACTCATTGTTTTTGTCAGTTGGCTGTTCCCTCACACAATAAGGACATGCCCTTAGCGGGCAGCCTTCATGAGCAGCTTACGCATGTGATCCTTGTCAACACATGAGTCATTGATTCAGTAAGTTGAGAAACACTCTTCCTTATGCTGTCATTAACCGCTCTGGAATTTCCATTGATGTCTACCAGCAAGTGTGAAGAGGAAACACAACAGGAAGTTGAAATCACAGGAGATGTCTTGCAACGAGAAACCGGGAGTAATGCTCAACCATTGGCAGCTCCTAGAAGCCTCTGAAGTGCCCTCACATAAAAAGTTGCTTTCAAAGTCGGCTACAACTGAACACCCGCCCCCCTCATGCTGCGAGCTTACAATGCTGTGGTCGGATATGTGTTCCTTCCATTTCTCAGTCTCGTACCCTTGCATGTGCTTCCTCAACCACTTTCAGCAGTACCTTTTGCCATAGCCCAAGCTGTTCCAAAAGGTTTTGGTCAAGACGAAACAGCCTACTACAAAGAATTTGCAACTTCCTTCCTTCCTTCACCCTCACAACAGCCACAACCTTCCTTCCTTCACCCTCACATCCTCCACATTCACACAAATTCTCCACATTTACACAAATCCTCCAAATCCACACAAATCCCTTACATCCACACAAATCTTCCATATCCACACTGATTTCCACCTTCCACAACTCTCCACCTGCCTCTCAGTCTGAACTTGGTAAACACATCACAAAGCACTCAACAGCTGACACCTACTGCAGACCCACACATGTGCCAACGCTGGGCCTCCACCAGTCGAAGTCGCTAGTGGCACCGCCCAGGGACATCATGCTTGCGCTTCTCCTGATGTAACCTGCTGCTGTAGAAGACCTGGATCCAGCCCGCACGTGGAATTCAAGCTCGATGAAACGCAAGTCTCCACCATGAACGCCATGTTGGGATCAGACTCCATGTCATGTGCTGTCACTATATCATGTGAATCTGCCTGAGCTGACGCTCGTGCACCACAGCCCGGTGTAAGTGCAGATCCTGTTGCTACGGTCATAACAGGCAATGTGCGAAGACCACACTCCCCCTCGACAGGTACAACAACAAAAGCCGAGATGGAGGATGTATAAAAACTGGTACGAGCACGGCGTGCAAAGCGCTGACATTGACGCTCCAGGGACACACGACTAGAACGGCTACATGAAGACATGTCATTGCACTGTGGCGTAGTGGTCGCAGGAGAGTGGAGGATCTAAAGGATGGTGGCGGTCTGGGACTGGCCGGTAGATGCAGCTGAAGGGACACCATCGGATGAGGGAGGATGAGAGGATGAAGGAGATGAGATCAAAAAGTTCGTCGACGAACTAGTAGCACAAGCACCCTCGGTGACAACGAGGTCACAAAGCTGCTACACCATCTGCCTTAGGCCGTGGATCTCGATGAATATAATCGCCAGAGGTCCAACTAGGGGATCTACCAACAATGGCAGATTCGCATGGTGTGGAGGACGCATGCTCGGACAAGGCTGAAGCCAAGGTGGATGCCACCCGCGAGGGCGCATCCAGTAGTGACGCCAACAATGACTTCCATCACCACAATAGAAGCAGGAGAACGTGCATGGTGCCTACTCAGATGTCTACGCACTCATCTCGTGCGCCAGACGATGGGTAGGTGCCGAGGGCACCTACTCCCGATGGTTAAAGCCAAGCGGCGGGAGAGGATGAGACCAGCAAGTACTCTCACTCTCGGTGGTTACGGTATCGGGGTCGGTAAACGTGACCAGACGGGATAAGCTGCACTACCACAGTACGCCCAGAGAGTGGAGTCTGACTAGTTGTGGCTACTAATGCTGATGCCACAAATGGAGTGAAGACTGCTCCAGGAACAGTAGGGGTGGCGGCTACATGTGTGGCTGTTGCTCCAAACGATAGATGGCCCAGCTCTCAGAGATGCACTGACTCGAATCCACCATCGATCGTACGGAGTGAACTGCTCTCACCAATCCACGGGCCCCGAGGAGATGCCGGTCCACGACGCATCTTGAAACGGAGATCGCCGCCGACAACACAATCCATTGTCGGTGAGGAAGGCAAAACTGCAAGCATTGCTGCAATGGCTGCGGCTCAGGCATAGACCATTGCGCTAAGAACGCCCATGGCCACACTGCGCAGCTCATGTCTAGAGCTCAGTGTAGGTGATAGTCTCACACACAAAATCCTGGTGGCGCAAAGCACCACGTGGAGGGATACAAATGCAGCAACTTCTCTCAGATGGACTGCGATGTTGTCAGTCACGGCGACAACCTCAGCCATAGTGTGTTGCTATAATGTTGCACCCGGTGGCGATGGCGCAACTATCGCAACGTGCGACCTCGAGTCGACTTCACTGCCGTTGATGCTGTACTGAGTGTCGTCGTCAACAGACGGTTGTGGCCTCAAGCCACCTTTGTTGCTGCTACTGCTGCTGCGACTCTTGCAGCGGCTGTTGCTACAGCTGTTCCCGTCATCAGCTGATGGTGGTGGCCTCAAGCCACACTAAATGGTAAAGTATTTAAGAAAAAAAAAACAAAGACTCCCTTCCCAAAATCAAAGGGAGTAGTAGGGTCCCCCTTCCTCCCCTTTTTTTTTGGTTCATCGAACGCTCGGTGCTTGTGGGATACACCTCCTCGGGGTGTTTCTCATTTTCCCTACTCCAGGATACTCCTGTCTTCCCCCCTTTTTTTCCGGTCTGGCTCGACCCTCACTTTGAGCGAACCCGCTCGGCAAGCTCATCCCGTGGGCAAGCACGCTTTGCACCGCAAGCGAGCAGCAAGGGTAGCTGCAGCCGCTGCAACTACCTCTACTGCACACGCTGCTACTGCTGCTACTACGCGCGTCAGCAGCTACGGCGGCATGCTACACCTGCTTGCCGCCGCGGCTGTTGCTGTAGCTGCTCCCGCTGTGCCTGGTACTCGCTGTCGTTGCTTTTGTTGCTACTCCTCAATGCTGCATGCTGCTGCTGTTTGCAGCCGCCTGCTGCTACTACCGCTCCCTACTGCTATTGTTGTTTGCTACTGATGCCTACTACAACTGCCGCTACAGAAATTGCCGCCGCTGATGCTACTACGGCTGCTGTCCGCCGCCGCTACTACTACAAGTGCGTGCTGCTGCTGCTGTTGCTGCGTCTGCTATTGCGGCTGTCAGCTACCGCTGTTGCTGTCAGCCGCCGTCACTACGGCTGCTGCTGCGGCTGCTCCCAGCTGTTGGTATCGCGCAAACTATTGCAGCTGCTGTGTGCTGCCAGTGCTCGCAGCCGCTATCGCAAGCTGTTGTTTCTCCTACAAGTTGCTTCTCCTTTTCTTTCCCCTTTTTTTTTCTACACACCGGTAGCCAAACATGGCTAGTGCTACCGCCCAGTGTTGCTGCTATAGTGGCTAACGCCCGTAGCCGCTATCACTGCAGGTGCTTCCCGCCGCTTATTGGTGCTACGGCCATTGTTGCTTGCAGCTGCCGCCATTGTCCCCGCTACCTCCACCGCTCCGCTGCAACGGAGTCGTGGTGGGTCCCTCCAGGATCTGCTGCTGCTGCTATGGGTGGCTGCCGCTGCGGCCACTCACTACTACTAGTGCTGCTGCGTCTCAGCTGCACAGCACGAGCTATGGCTCGTTAGCTCTACTACCATGAGAAACTTCCTAGAACCTTCCTAACCATTTTCCACTTCACTAAGCGTCAGCGCTCAATGAGTGTGTGACGAGAGTCATAAGTCATACACAAAACTGCAAGGGTCTAGGTAGGGACACGTACACAGTGTTAGGAAGCACATAATTGAATGTTGTTGCAGAGAGAGTCAATAAATGACAGGTCCACAACATAAATACCTCCCGGGGCGCACGACAGGTGTCACACGTGGCGGTGCAAGGTCTATCCTAAAACCGGCCCAAAACATTGTTTTGATCATAACTCTGCGCAGACAAATCAGAACGCTAAGCCGTCTGAACCTAGAGATGCAAAATCTTAAGCCGGATGCTACGACTGGCCACACGCATGAGTCCGGCACTGATCGGTGGACAGACCATGCAAAACATACAAATTGGGCTCAAGACCCAGTCCACCAAGAAAACACTAGCGTCCGCAGAAAAGCCGTAAAGCACCCCAGCAAGCACCCAAGACGTCGTGGCAGCTCTCTGGCAGGTGCTGGTGGGTGGAGCCACCACTCGTCAGTGCTCCAGCGCCAGCTCGTCCGCATCAACGATAAGCTGCAGAAAACTAGCAAAAGGTCCGAGACAGCATCCACGACGGTGTGGCAATCGTCGGTCAGCTCCAAGTGGATGGTCTACCACCTGACGACGCGCCGGTGCCTCCGGGGTCCGCATCGGGGATCATGTCATTACGCTCCCTTGTATCGCTGCTCCCCTCGTCGTCGCTCGTGACGGGTGGAAGCCACACACACCAACAGGGTGGAAGCCATACAAACCAACTTTTTCATCTTCGTTCTTGTTTCATCTTGTGATTGCTCTCTCATCTTGTGTTTTGTGGCTTGTTTTCATTATGTGCTTCTCACCATCGCTTACCTACGGCATCAGGCCTCTGCAGGTGGTGGAGGACTGTTTTTGTGTCAGTCTAGGTGAACACTGACTCTGTGCCACTCACTTGTAGGCACTCTCTCCTGGTCAAAAGATTCTTTGGCAACAACGTCAACCTGCCTTTAGTGTGCTTATAGCAGTTCTCTCAGTGACCTATGTTCTTGTGTGTGTCGTGCACAGCTTACTGTGACCCCTCGGCTCATGTCCATTCACGTGAAGATCCCTGAGACTGGCGGCGGTGGCAGAAGGCTGGCGACCGGCGGTGACGGGCGCCCACAAGACATCTGTGTTTTTTAGATTTGTGTTTTGTCACAGCACGTAGGCAAGCAGCCTCTCAGGACGTAGATCTTGTTGGTACGGCCGTTCTGGTTCAAACGACTCGTCGTTCTGATGTGTCTGCAAGATATCATGGCCAAAATTGTGCTTTTGCCATTGTTTTGTCCTGCTAGAAAATAACGCCCTTGTGCGCCGAGTGTGTGTGCACTAGGTCCGTGACACTATGTAGGTTGCCCAAACCTCAGTTGTTATCTCTCTCTGCATGTTTCAACATTTGCAGCTTCAGACACTTGTGTTTGTGTCCCTAGCCAACCCCTTGTTGTTTTCACCTCCACCTGTGTGTGCTAGTGAGTTAGCCGGCTGGCTTGTACTGCCACGTCAGCGACAGCAGTGCTAGGAAGCTGTCTCTCATGGTATCAGAGCCGCGAGCCAGTGCTTGCATAGCTACGTAGCAGAGACGCAACAACCACAGTAGCCGTGAGCAACCGCAGTCGTTGCCTTGAGTAGCAACAACAGCAGTGCCCACTGCCTCGGCGGGAGGTCCAGAGAGGACCCACCACGACTCCGACTGTCTTTTTAAAAACTCCGCAGCCATTCCGTGGTCGTTCCGCGACAGCAGCAGCCGCTCCGCGCAGAATCTGCGGTACTCCGCGGCGACGAGGTCTCCGCGACGGACGCGGCAATTGCGCAGCCGCAGCAGAATGCGACTGCCGTGCCGCGGTGGCACGTGGCGTTCCAAGTATGTCACCTCGCGGTGACGGTGCCGTGGTAGATCCATGGTGTTCTCCTGATCCGCGTCTCTCCGACGCCGCAACCTCTCGACGGTTCTCGAACACGCCGGTGCTGCTCGCCGGTGCCCCGCGGTCGCACTTCAGCGAGAACTCCGCGGCGATTCCGCGGTCGCCAGACGCGGCCGCTCCGTGGTGGTTGCAGATAGCACCAACGGTGGTGCCCCGGCTGATCACGGCACCCCACCGTGTTCCGCATTGGCGCGACCGCGGCAGCAACTCCGCTGCAATTTTGCGCGGCGTTCCGCGGCGGCGTTCCGAGGAAGTGTTCCACGGAAGGTTCTCGGCGGAGGTGTTACGCGGTAGCATTCCGTGGTGATATTCAACGACAGTGCTCCACGGCAGCGTTCCGCGGTAGTAATCCACGGTAGCGTTCCGCGGTAGTAACCAAAAAAAAAAGGGAAAGAGCAACCGGTCGTCATGCAGAAGCAAACCCCCGCCAACGCCACCACCGATGCAGCTGCCGATGCCAGCTCCGTCAGTGGCCAACGCCGGGCGTCGCCATCATCACCACAGTGTCAGCTTCATCAAGAGCAGTAGCATCTGCAGCAACAACAGCAGCAGCAGTAGCAGCAGCAACAGCAGCAGCCTCCGCAGCAACACCAGCAGCCTCCGGAGCAACAGCAGCAGCAGCGACAGCAGCAGCCGCCACAACAGCAACAGCAGCAGCGGCCGCCGAGCTCGGCTACATTGGCGCTCCAAGTGCACGCGTTGGCTGACCTACAGGCAGAGAGTCGCAATACTCTGACAAAGCAGGTCGCTCAGCTACAGGACCTGATCAGAGGCCTACTGCCTCAGCAGCAGTAGGCCCAGCAACAGCAGTAGCACCCGTGAGCAGACCCGAGCGAGGATCACCTCGCTCCCGGTAGGAATGCAGATGAGGTCGCAGAGACCCTCTCCGACTCTGGCAAGGAGGGTGAGGAGGAGCTGCTGCGAGCACACCTCATCCCCCTGGAGGCACGCCGTAGAGCGCGTGAGGCCAGTGCCGCCCTCCAAGGCATGAGTTCCAGCGCCGACGCTAGCCTGAGCTCGTCTCGCCGCCCTCTGCGCTTTGAGGAGCTGGCTCTGCGGGCCCGCCTGGGTAAGGGGGTTTCCTCCTCTATGCCCGGTCCCACGGTGGCTCCAGCAGTCGCTCCACTGACGGTCAAGCCACCCAAGTGGTTTGAGTCGGACCCTCCCATCTTCCGGACTGGGAACGACTACAAGTCTTGGGAGCCGCGTTTTTGCATGTGGGCCATGAGCGAAGGAGTCCTCGCCTACTACCTCAACCCGTACCAGGCATCTGACCCCGCCCATACGCAGATGGCGGTCTGCGCCACCTCTAGTTTGATGAAGGCCGCCCCAGAATTCACCAAGGACTTCAGTCTGTTCCTTGGCGATCCACTGACCGGCTCAGGAGCTAACCCTCGCGAGGCGTGGGCACTGGCTGTCACTCTTTTTTGGGGCGCCACCCTGGCCCTGACGTCCCAGCGCATCGCCGACTTCAACTCCCTCTGCCAAAGTGCTCAGGAATCTTCAGCTGACTACTGGCGTCGGACGATCCAGCTGTACGAGGAGCTGGGAGACGATGCCCCTGCGCAGTACTCCGCACTACATATCATCCTCTACGGCATACACCCCGCCTACGCGCGCGTCTTCAGCAACTTCGACCAGACTCTGTTTTGCGACATGGCGAGTGACGGGACCCTGCTGCGCTGGGCCACCATTCACTTCCTGGAGGTCGTCGGTGTGGACGCCGTGAACCGCGCGCGCCGCAGCACCACTTTAGCTGTAGTTGCCGCCGCATCCACCTCCCCGCTGCCTACAACTACAACAGCCCCAACTCAGGGAAAGTAGGGCGGCAAATCGTCAGGCGGTGGTTCCAGCGGCAACAGCACCAGCAGTGTCAGCGCCGCAGCAGTAGCAGCAGCAACGGCAGCAGCAACAGTGGAAGTAGCGTATCTAGAAGCACAACGGGCCGCCGGCTTGTGTGCTTCAGCTGTGGAGGTGAACATCGCACGAGGCGCGCATGCGCCAAACGTCCGGTGCGACCGCCCACTCGGCCGCCACTAACGCAGCCGTCCCAGAGGAGTCTGCCACCACAACAGGCTCCTCCGCGGATCCTCGCGACCAGGCGCTCTCAAAACGCGACAGGGTGATCGCCGAGCTGCACCAGATTCTCGCCCTGTGCCCATCTCAAGGAGGTGCGAGTGAGTTCACTGAGTCGACGGGTCCTACTGCCTGTGGACTGTCTGTGTCGTTGCGTGATGATGCCTGTGGTGGTCCCCACGCCGAGCCGTGTGCGCGTGACGGACCCGATGACGTGTCTTGGCTGTATGGTTCTCATGTGCGCTCCGCTAGTCGCCTTGTCGTGTCCGCCGCTGAGCGTCCTGCTGCCGCGCCTTGTTTTGTCACCGAGTGCCACATTGCCCCTTGTTCGCGCGTCACCAACGCCACGTGGGTCGTTGACTCTGGAGCCACCCATCACATCACGTGCCACCGTGATGCCTTCGTCGTCTTGCATCCTGTTGGCGCTGTTTGCTTCGTTTGCACAGCAACTAGCCAAGAGATACCTGTCCAGGGTATTGGGGTTGTACAGTTTACTGGGCCCGCTGGTCCCGTATACATCTCCGATGTCATCTTTGTCCCTGATCTGGAACTCAGCCTGCTCTCTGTCCGTGCTTGCACCAAGATGGGCCTGGGTGTCACGCACACATATGTTGATACTCGCATCTTTGTGTGCGCCACCAATGAGACCGTCCTCAGCGGAACGGTCGTCGATGATCTGGATCACATCTCTGGGTCCTCTGCGAGTGCCCCCCCCTTGCCTCCGTCTCCCACTGCTTGTGTCTTTGTCGCAGGTGCTCTATCCCCCAAGCACCACCGTCTCTTGCATCGACGCCTTTGTCATGTGCACCTGGGGGTTGTCGACATGCTGATCCGCACTCAGCCTCCTCTAGGTCTTGATACGGCGTCCTTTGAGGCGCCGCCTACGACCGACTGCCTAGCCTGTGCAGAAGGCAAAATGCATCGGTCCACCTATCTTACGTCTGTCTCCAAGGCTCGTCGGCCCTTGGAGCTTGTCCACTCCGACCTCATGGGTCCGCTCCCTGTCGAGTTTGAGGAGGACCACGGCCGCTACGTCCTGACGTTGACTGATGACTTTACGCGCATGCGCTGGGTCTACAGTCTGGTCAGAAGAGCGATGCTGCCATTGCCATCCGCATTTGGCTGGTCATGGCCGAGCGCCAGTCTCCCCATCCCCTTCAGACCTTTCGCTCTGACCGCGGTGGCGAGTACCTCGGTGATATGGCCCGCTCCTTCACCGAGCTTGGTGTCTTCCACAACCTCTCAGCTCTCGCCACCCCCCACTAGAACGGTGTCTCCGAGCGCTGGAACCGCACCATGGAGGATGCGGTTCGCGCCATGCTCGCCGACAGCGCTATGCCTGAGGCCTTTGCCTTCGAGGGCATGGCGTACATGACCTGGGTCTGGAACCGCATTCCCCACGGCCCCCTCCCAGGTCACCGCACGCCCTACGAGCTGTGGTACAAGCGTCGCGCGGATCTGCGCCTGGCCCGTGTCTAGGGCTCCCTTGCCTGCCTCTGGTTCACACTAGAGCAACAGGGGAGCAAGCTCTGCCCGCGAGGCCGCATCTACGCCTTCGTCGGCGTCGCCCCGCGGTCAAAGGCCTGGCGGTTTTGGGACCCTGAGCATCGCCGCATCGTGTAGTCCCGTGACGCTCTTTTTTTCGAGCATCTTACCTTCCCCGACCTTACTCGCATCCACGCTCTGCGTGCTGCTCATGCTCCTAGGTATGTCGCACCTCGTAGTGTGGGGGAGGCTCCTATCACAGTTGGCATAGTGCCCCTGGCCAATACGGTCACTCCGTCGCCGACACCCCAGGGGCTATCCCCAGAGAGTGTGTCCACTCCCAGCTCCGCCCCATCTGCGGCTCGCTCCTCTGCCCCCGACTCGCCGCTCTCGCCCATGTCCGAGTCTGCGTCCGAGCCTGCCTCCGCGTCCGAGGCCCTGCCTGACCCTGCGCCTGCTTCCGCGTCTGAGGCTCAGTCTGACCCTACGTCTGCACACATGTCTGGTTCTAAGCCGTCCCTGCCTCCGGCCACGGACGTGCCTGCGTCTGCCGTGGGCCCGTCCCGAGCTGTTGAGACCACGCCAGCCTCGAGTAGCGTGCCTGTCGTGCAGTCCACACCGGCATGTGAGTCAGCAGCGCCCACTGCTCCTGCCCCGTCTGACCCCTACACACGGGCACTCGGCAGACGTCTCCACCCTCGCCCCACGCGCAATATCGTCAGCGGTGACCCGGGCACGAAGGCCCTCGGCCTGGGCGCTCACGGCCTTGCTGCGGTTCACCCTGGCTGTGCCACTGGATTGGCACAACTTGCTCACAAGCGCGGTCTTGCTCGTGACGCCGCTGAGTCCATGGTGACGGTCGACCCTCCCTCTGTGGCATATGCCTTGGCTACACGTAGTACATCAGTGCTGTCTTCCGATCCCACCAGTCTGCCAGAGGCTTTGTCAGCCCTCGACGCTGAGCAGTGGCGCACTGCTTGCCAGGCTGAGCTTGATGTCATCCGAGAGCACAGTGTCTTTGAGCTGGTGGACTTGCCGAAGAACCGCAAGGCCATCAAGGCCAAGTGGGTTCTACGCAAGAAGCTCAAGCCAGACGGCACTGTGGAGCGCTACAAAGCGCGCCTGCCAGCAAAGGGCTTCTCTCAGGTCCCTGGCGTGGACTACACCGAGACCTTTGCTCCTGTTGGGCCGATGACGACCACGCTCACGCTGCTGAGCCAGGTGGCACAGCACGACTGGGAACTCCATCAGATGGATGTCAACAACGCTTTCCTGAACGGGGATCTTAAGGAGGAAATCTACATGGTCCAGCCACCCGGCTTTGAGGATGGTACCGGTCGCGTGTACCGGCTGCAGAAGGCCTTGTACTGCCTGAAACAGTCACCTTGTTGCTGGAACCAGGAGATCACCAGCACGCTGAGACGCGTTGGGTACATTTAGAGTGATGCTGACCCATTCTTGTGCACCTCACAGTCCCCAGCACCGCTCGCTGCCATCCTCGTCTATGTGGACAATCTTCTGATCGCCTCGCCCGACCTGGGAGCAGTGAACGCTGCCAAGGTTGTTCTCTCCTCCGCCTACAAGATGAAAGATCTTGGTGAAGCCTCTGTTTTTCTAGGGATGGAGATCGTGCGCGACCGTGTCCGCCCCACACTCCGTGTCCATGAGGGATGCTACGCAGAGACTGTGGGGGAGCGCTTTACCGACCTCCTCGCTGCCGTTCGCATGGCCTCTACGGCCATGACCCCTGAGGGGCAGGCCACCCTGAAGGTGGATGACCCAGCTGACCTGGGGGAGCCAGTTGATGTGACCCTGTACCTGCGAGTCATCGGCTCGCTCATGTACTTGGCCACCACGACACGGCCCAACATTGCCTTCACTATCAACCTGCTCGCCCCGTTCTCGCGGGTCCCGCGCCAGCGAACACTAGAGGCCGCAGTCCGGTGTGTGCGCTACATTCTGTCCATCGCACGTTTCGGCGTGTGCTTTCGCGAGCAGGTGTCAGTTGTGCTTGATGGGTACACAGACAGTGACTGGGCGTGGAGTCTAGATGGCAAGAGCCGCACCGGCTACATCTTTCTCATTGGAGGCACTGCAGTGTCCTGGTGAAGTGGGAAGCAAGGCTGCATCGCAAGCAGCACTGCTATGGCAGAATACGTTGCCCTAGGCGTCGGTGCAGCAGAATGTGTCTGGCTCGTCCGTCTGTTGCATCAGCTGCGTCTGTCCATTCCCCCCGTGGTCCTCCAGTGTGACAACATGAGCGCGGAGGCCATCGCCAAGAACTCAGGTGTGTTCCATGCACGCACAAAGCACATCAATGTCGAGCACCACTTCGTGCGTGATCTGGTTGATCGTGGTGAGATCCGAGTCATCCACGTGAGTACTGACAGGCAGTGCACGCACTTTCTGACCAAAGCTCTGGGTCGTTCGAAGTTTCATGCGGCCACTCGTTCCGTTGGCCTATGCCCCATCCTTGTTGTAGGTTGATTCCTCATGTGCCACCTTGCATGTGTTATGCCTGCGGCCTGTAGGGGCTGTGCGTTTCCTACTCTGTACAATGTTAGTGTTAGCATGTGCATGGACGTGTTTCGCCCTCCGGTCATGGGGGAGTGTTGAAAAGGAATAACCTATGCAGCGTGTTGGGGCAGCAGCGTTGTTGATGCAGCGTGCGGGCTTCCACGCTCGTTGCTTAGGTCAGCTGCCCCCTCAGTCTGCTGCTCTAGAGTCTAAGTCTGGAAGCTCCGGGTTTTGTTACTCAGAAACGCGCGCGCCAGAGTTAGCGCCAGAAAGCAGCTGAAAACTGACAATGACTGATTAGGAATGAAGAATGAACAACAATGGGAGACCCCTCCAAGTTCTAGGCCCCCCCCAGCTCTGTAGAGCTTGTTACTCAGTTCAACAACCAATCAGAAAATAGCTCAGTTCAGGCTGGCAGGTTTTCTCGGTGAGGCCTGCCAGACAGCCGACAGCCCAAAACCCGGGCGTCGTCTGTTTTGCCTGAAAACTGGACCATACCATAATACCGCCGCTGCGAACGCAGCCGTGCGGTCAGAATCTGCTAGAAAAATAGTAGCGAGGAGTTATGGTAGCCTAAACCCAGATAGTGCCCACAACGGTTTATGCTGCCAAACAGGGCCATGCAACATGCAACTGGGACCCTAGGCAGTGCATGACGATGCAGACGCAATGGGATGCGCTGGACGCATGCAAGCAGCACATGCGGTGTCAATGACCGCCGGCAGCACGACCGCCGAGGAGGCCTGCCGATGGAGCTGAGCGCGTCGCCTGAGAGAGGAGGCTCCAGCGAACTGCGAGAAGACCTCAGCGTGCGTCGGCTCCACCGGACGACACTCCATCAGCGTCGAGTCTCGCCGTCAGTCATCTGCACGCCGATGTACACAAGCCGGGAGGACACAACAGAGCACAATGAGAGATGTGCAAAAACCAACACTCCCCCATGACTCACAGGCGTAGTGCACATGGGCGGACAGGGACATGGTCAACAT
>SZWC01007944.1:71940-98679 GCA_023375785.1 Penium margaritaceum
ACGGCAAGAGCTGGCGCATAGGCGGCACGGAGGATGAAGGTGCCCGGCTCGTACCACCCACGTACGGTGGTTGGAGAGAGTTTCTCGTAGATGGACGGGTGTCCAGGGAGGCGGTAGTGCTGGCGGAGGTACACGACGGCCTTGTGGAACGACTTGCACTTGTGCACGGCCTCGTTGATGGTGGGCACGTGCCCCAGCGCGTACCAGTCCATGTAGGGACCGCGCTTCGCAGTTGATGTCGTGGATGTCGACGTCTCGGGAGATGGGTCTTGCGAGGGGGGGGGCGGCAAAGCGTCAGGCACCGCTTCGAGCTCACGGAGGACATCGTCGACCGCTGCCTTGTCTTGCGCTGCACGCTCCGCGACATGGTTGGCAGCGAGAGCACCCACGACGACAGCTTCAATGGCGTCACGTGCAAATGCATGGGGGTCTTCTTCGTCGTCCGACGCGCACCTCGGCTGGTTCAGTTCAGGCTCTGGCTCACTGTCCGAATCGGACAGGACCACCCTCCATCCCCTCTTCGGCAGCCGCTCTTCGGTGTGGGTCTGAGAGGACTCGGCGGACGGCGGCTTGGCAACGGGGACTGTCGATGGCGATGGGAGGACAGATGCCGGCAGTGCGAGAGGAGTTTTTCGCGGACGAGAAGAGCCTCGGCGAGGAGGGACAACTGGTTTCGGGGCAGCGAGGGCACGAGCGACATTCTGGCGATGCTCGTCGGAAGACACCTTAGCGAAAAAGGCTGTGAGGCGCGACATGGTTGGTTGTTGGAGAATCAGCGAAGATGCAATTTGACTGCATGAATGGTCCATTTCAAAAGCCACAATCGACGACACGCACCATTGGCACGTTGGGGTCCTTCTAGCACGCTCGGCGCGACAATCCAACGGCCCACCCCGATGGAGGCCATTCAACAGTCAGGACGAGGCGCAAGCACGAGTGACGAAATCAAGAGTGCAACGGTCGAAACTGGCAAACTGCAACAGCACGGAAACGTCAGGACGTGGCGATTTCGGTCAAGTGCGTAGTCGAGATAAACGTCCTAATTTCCCACATGTGTCGAATTCATCAGTTTCGACAAGGATGATTTCGTCGATGTTAAATACAAAATGGAAATTGATCCCAGTGACGAATCTAGATTACGTACCAAAAAACATTTTTTTGTCGAAATCATGAAGCAGTACAGTATGGTGCTGAGGTCAGCAGGTGGTTGCTGATGTCAGCACGACTGATGACGTCAGCAAGCAAAAATTGCTGACGTCGGCTTGTCTCCTTTTTTTTGGTTTCTTTTTGTGAATCTGCGCGCGCGTGTAGCCGCTCCACGGTGGCCGCGCGGACGCTGCGCGGAAGCTGCGTAGTAGCTTCCGCCTAGCAGCTGCTGCAGCTGCGCTGTCAGCTACAGCAGCAGTTGTCCAGCTGCACATGTAGCGGTGATAGCAGCGGCTGCGTTGCTACTGCTGTTGCTGCGCGCTGTGGCTACTGCTCGCTACCGCCGCCGCGCGCTGCTGCTGCTGCCGCTGCCGCGCTGCTGCTGCTACTGCTACTGCTGCTGCTCTGCTGTTGCCGCCGCAGCTGCCGCTGCTGTTGCTGCGTTGCTACTGCCGCCGCTGCTGCTGCCGCTGCTACTACTGCGCTGCTGTTGCGGCCGCTGCTGCTACGCTGCTGCTGCCGCCACCTCTGCTGCTGCTGCGGCTGTGAGAGGGGCGGCTGCACTCACTGCAGCCGCCACACACCTCGCGTGGCGGTGCACAACGCTACTGCTGCCTCTGCTGCTGCGATCTCACGTGGTGGGTGGGGCTGTGTAGACGGCGACCGGCTGTCTCGGACAGGCCTCAGGAACTCTGCTGCAGCGGTGACTCTCACTGCTGCTGCTCTGCTGTGTCTCTGCTGCGCAGCTCAGTGAGAACTGTCTCACTGCTCTGATACCATGAGAAAATGCGTAGAAGCTTCCTAGCAACGCAGCCGCTGACTAGGCGTCAGTGCTTGGTCAGACGGTGACGACAGTCACAGGTCGTACACACTACTGCACGGGTTTGGCTAGGAGACACAAGGCAAAGTGTCAGAATGCTTCAATATAGCATATGCAGAGAGAAATAACAAATGACAGGTCCAAGGCATGAATACCTGCCGCGGAACACAGCGGGTGTCGCACACGGCAGTCCAAGAGCTGTCCTAAAACTGGCCCAAAACCACTGTTTTGGCCGTAACTCTGTGCACACATGTCAGAATGCTACGCCGTCTGAACCTGGACGTGCAAAATCAAAAGACGGACGTTACGACTGGTCACATGCATGCATCCATCGACAGACAGTGAACATATAATGCAAAAACATGCAAATAGGCCTCATGGCCAGTCCGTCGAAAGACGACTGCAAGATGTAGAAGACACAGCACAGAGTCCTGGTGGCGTCTGGGGCTCTGTTACTGTGGTCGACCAGCTCCCAACTGGTAGTCCGCCCCCTGTCGTTGCGCCGGTGCCACCAGGGCTGCCCGTCTCAGGGATCTGCACGAGTATGGACACGGCCGAGTGGTCACAGTAAACTGTACAAGAACGGCACAAAGCACAACAGAATCCACATCAACCCTATCCCATACTTGTGGTTTATGTTGATTTAAGGCAAGAGAATTGCCACGATGAAAGATCCATTGCGTCACTTCTCCTCCCCTCTAGTTCGCCGCTAGGGTCATTTTCCCACGTGGATGTGCCACGTGGAACAATACGGTTTTAGGTTGCATGTTTACAAAAACGCCCTATGCTGACCCTTCCCTTTTGTGGTGCGATTCGTCTTAGCCAAAATGGCTTACGCGGCCATTCGACCGCTCTCCTTGGACTGACTATTCTGAGGGCCTGCGTTTTGGTTCTGTAGTTAATAGGAAAACAGTGAAGAGTTGTTACAGAGTGTGACAGGTTTAAATTGCGAGTGGCCCGACTTTGATGGTCACAATGACATCCAAACAACGAGGATCAATGAGTCGCCGCACACGAACCAACGATTCGAAGTAGGACTCTGTTTCGCAATCCTATAAGATGCCTCCCAAACACACCCTCACTTCCTTGACGCAATCCGATCTTTGGTCAACAACCCACAAAAGGCACTAAATTGACTGTTTACTTCAATGACAAGAACTTTCCTTACATCCCTTCACTGTACCAGATAAACGTTGGTCTTGCGGGATTTGATGAATAAGCAACATCTATCAACGCCACACTTTCGAGGTGCCATTTAGGGGAATCTGCCTTCACATGCCTCCTTAATTGCGGATTGGAAGGTCAAACAATGGTTGAAAAGCCGTAAACCAACTAACGTGGTGCATCAACCACATTTCCTTCTTCATATTCAGTCATAATGTCATTCTTGCCTTTCATGTTGAGTGGTGTGGTTAGTCGCTGCCTTTTCAACGAATCCCAAGCATGCCCGTTATCATACATACAATGACAAGAATGATACGACATAATTGGTTTGGTCCTATACGATGGTGATGCTCGTCTCCATTCCCTCCACACATAATGAAGCTTCGTGGAGGATTCAAGGACATCCACACAAACCAAAACATGATGAAGAGGTGAACATTTGAAGGAGTCTGCCACTTTTGCTCCAATGTTTGAAGCTGCTTGACAATGTTTCATCATAACTTCAAGAAGTCGATTGAAATTTCGGGATGGAACTCTTAAATGTTACAGTCCTCGCATACACAAGTTCCTAAACTCCACGTATCAACATTTATAACCTCACATCACAGGCTCATAGTACTATCACCTCTATCATTTTCGGCCAATTAGTTGAGGGCATCTTTGCCAGTTGCCCGAAGGCCGAGTGTTCCATTTCATGAGATTTTGATAGGCTTACCAGTTTTTGGATTTGTTGACATGACTATCACAAACGATATCAGATTTTCAACAGTGTTTGTGTAGCGGGAAGGCCGGTTCGGCCCTCCCTCCTCACTGAAGCGAGGGGTGGTTGCGCACCACCCCTTGCGTCAGCGAGGGCGGCCAGCAATTCGCTGGTCGTCGGCCAGCTCGCTGCCGGCCAGCTGGACGGCCGGCGGCCGGCCAAGCGACCGGCCGGCCACCGGCCGGCCAGCCGCCAATCGAGGCCTCAGCCCGATCAGCGGCTGAGGGGCCACGAGGGCCTCGAGGGCGAGGCCTTGTGGCCTCGTGCCCTCGCCCCCCCTCCCCCTCCTTGCAAACGAGCAAGAGAGGACGAGGGATAGGGGGAGCGAGGGTGAGGTCGAAATAGCTGGCGCGAAATCGCCAGCGTGCCTCGCACGCGACGATTTTGTGCCAGAACGACAAAACGTATATCAAAGTTTGTTCACGACGAGCTTTGGCATAAAACAAACAAAACAACTCGTGCGAACACATGAGTTCGAGGTAAAAACCCCCGGTTTGGGTCCCAAAATTAGGGGTTTGGTTAAAAACGGAAATGGGCCTCCGGAGACTCGAAGTATTGGAGTCTCCGTGCTCTGGGTCGTTGATGACGATTGCCCCTCAGTCTTGTGAAGGGGGTAAACCCCTGGCGCGGACTGAGAACTCCATTCTGCAAACTCCGACGACGACTTCAGAGCAGGAGCTGGAGACTCGACCCATTACAGTTTGGTTTTTTTTTTTCGAGGCCCTATAGAAGTACCTTGTTGTTTTCGCAACTACTTGACTTCTCAATGGAGTTTCTTGAAGAAGCCACGCACACGTCCCACACGTTGCTCGACTCGAGCGCCAAGACCCCACGTAGGCCTCACTCTAGTTTTTGCTCTTGTATACATGTGCTTGACAATTCTAATACTCATCATCGAAGCACACTTGTTGTTAAGTACAAATTATTCCAATGTCCCATTTTCCCAAACCGTCNTTTTTTTTTTCGAGGCCCTATAGAAGTACCTTGTTGTTTTCGCAACTACTTGACTTCTCAATGGAGTTTCTTGAAGAAGCCACGCACACGTCCCACACGTTGCTCGACTCGAGCGCCAAGACCCCACGTAGGCCTCACTCTAGTTTTTGCTCTTGTATACATGTGCTTGACAATTCTAATACTCATCATCGAAGCACACTTGTTGTTAAGTACAAATTATTCCAATGTCCCATTTTTCCAAACCGTCGTTTGGTCTATAGTTTTTGCCTATACACCATCTACCTTTCACTTGGTCTTACACTTGGTATTAGAGCATAACGGTGATGGAGGGGCAACCGTCAACTCTACTCCTATGTGACAACCTCATACAATTTTCTTCTAAAGGTTTTTTCATCTAGACGACGAAGACAATGGAAGGAGTGAGGGTATTTGATGATGCGTAGCACTAACCCGTGATTCATGATGCTCTATAGGTAACCTAAGCAGTAATTGTGAAAATCTTCATGGTCAATCCCGTTATCCCAATGAGTCTGAGAGCCAATATGATAACGGATCATCAGACTCGACCCGTTACAGTGGTATCAGAGCCAGACGACCCTCACGACCAAGGGTTTGACGGAAACGGCGGCTATGACATAGACAAAACGCTGCCGGTAGCTACAAGCAGCAGTAGAAACGCCAGAAGGGACTACGGCATCTACAATCCACGGATTGAAGCGCCGTAAATTGCGTGAGAGAGCTTGAAAAATGCTCTACTTAGTGGAACCACTTCCTTCCAGTCTCTCCACACTTCCAGGGGGCTAGGAGGATTTTGTGGGGCGGGTCGGCAAGTTCCCACCTCTAAAACCACGAAATCCTCCTCATTTTCAAGGCTCCTTCAAACCTCCTTCATCCAAAAACTGGAACAGCGCCCCTTCCCAAGCTGAGGGACTCTCACGGCTTGAGAGCACCCTTAGAAGAAGGATGTCGACACCTTGAAGATTTTTGACGGCTCGCCAACGCCGCCGGCTCAAGGGAGACGCCGTCCAAGAACGCGAGAGGCGTCAAGAAGCGTGAAGAGAAGACCAAGGAAGACAAGAATACAAGAGGAAGACAAGAAGTTGGAAGAGAGAGTAGAAGAATCGCTAGGAATTGCTAGAATTCCTCTTGTCATTGTTTACTCTTGTTTTGTGAGCGGCACTCACATTCATCCTCGTTCTATTGTCTTGTAATTTTCTGTTTTCTGAGGGACTAGTTATTGCCAATCGCCGTGAGTCACGGCTTAGGAAGTCTAGTTCCAAAAACCACGAACTTGTGCCGACGCGGTGGCCTAGGAAAATAGAAATTGAAGTTATAATTGCCTCACCGATCGTGAGAGCAAAGAGATCGTAGGAGGGGATTCCTCCTTTAAGTTGTGAGGTGATCCTCACAACGACCTTCACGTGCTAGTTGTACGAACGACGAGATGGCAAGTGCCGGACCGTCCAAGACAAACAAGGGCAAGGTGGCGACGGCCTCACCACGAGCTCTCGGCGGACTCCAAATTTTGGGAGCCGCCGCCACGAGCACGGTTTCCAACCCAAAGGCAACCATACCGCCAAGGGCAAACCTGCCGCCAAAAGCAACCGACGCCAACCTCGGCTATACCGAGCGGCATGCGGAGGCCAAAAAGGTGCGTGACGAGCACGTCGACGTGCATGTGGGTGACCCCCACGCGACGGACGATGCGATGGAGGAGGATCTCCCGGGGGGATACCCCGACGAAGAGCACGACGTCGACGAAGGCGAAGGCGACGAGGATCGCGACCATCGCCATCGTCGCGCGGTAAACTCGAGCCCATTGCTTGAGAAGGGTAAGACGCCCGCCGCATCGCCTGAAGCTGCCGACGGCAGCAAGACTGCCGAGAGCAGCAAGGGCGTTGAAAGCAGCCACACGGGAAGTTCTCGCGAGAACGAGCCGGACGACGTCGCCGCGAAGGCAATGCGCGACTACCGTCGTAGGCTCGCGGAGTTTGCTGCCGAGGCCGCAGGTCAACTGAAGATCACCACCGATGGTGGAGATACGGCACCACTCGGAGGAATGGGGGCGGACCCTCCTTCCTACGATGCGGCAGCAATGGGGCAAGGCATCGCCCACTCAAGCGTCGTCGCCGATGACAGTCTCCTCCGAAAGGTGGGACTCCTTGGAGGCGTGTACGCGAACCGTACCCTCTTGTAGTGGGTAAGGGTGCACGGACAACGCGAGGCCCTGGAGGCTATCGCCGATGCTCTGACGACATCAGAGATCAAGTTCGCGTTCGCAAACCTGCTAGCCCACGTCGGGCAGAGCATCACTGACCTTGACCGTGATCGCCAGTTGCAGCGCTTGGCCGCCCATGAGGCAAGCCGCCGATGCAACGACCTCGACAAGGCATTGCAGTGCATGACCCAGGTGCCGATGCAGCAGCAAGCGCAGCGTACCGCAGCTACGGATGCCACTGCCGGTGGCAGCGACGACTTGCCTACCTCGACAACTTCGGGGTCGGTCATGAACACGCCCTTCCTCCACAGTGTGGAGATCTTTCGGAAGGGCGTGAAGCTGATCGACTGGCTGAACCGCATGGAGCGCGTCCTACGTGTCCACAAGGCTCCACTCGGCCAGCGGGGTGACCTTGCCACGACGCGACTTGAAGACAAACTCTTCAAGTATGTGGTGAAGGAGTGGACCGCGCAGCAGCCGCACCTCGAGTGGCAGCCCATGCCGTGGGAGGCCCTCTGCGTGATCATGCACAAGAAGTGCACCCAATGTGAGGAGGCACAACGCGCCTTCCACAAGATCAAGGACTTCAGGCAGCTGGGCAGCTCGCTCGAATCCTACTTGAGCGAGTTCGCCGCACTCGTGGAAGAAGCCGAAAGCTTCACCGAGGGCGATGGGATTCAGACCTTCAAGTACCCGGAGTGCATGCTGCTGGAGTACTTGCGTGATGGTCTCACCAGCGAGAAGCTGAAGGACAAGACCACCACAACAACCATTGGCCAAGCTTGGACAAGCTGGAGGGCGTTACGCGACTACATGAGCGAAGTGTATTCGGCGAACCCGAAGCACTACTCTGATGCACGGCCGAACGCACGGCCACAGCAAGGCCGCGCCATGCGCATGGACGCTGCAGGGACTGGTGGGTCAGCTGGACAACGAGGCGGGGCCAAGGGCAAGCAGTCTGCAAATCCTCTAGCCAAGAAGGCTGGTGGATACAAGGGTCCCAACAACAAGCGCAGCCGCGAGAATGACGAGGTCCAGGCGGCGCGTGAGCGTCACAACACATCCTTCCGCGAAGGGCTCTGCCACAACTGCATGCAGCCGGGCCACTTTAGGGCTCAGTGCCCTCAGGCTGCTGGAGGTGGACAAGAGGTCGTCGCGTTAGCTGTAGCAGTAGCACCTCGTGGGGATGGTGCAGCAGGAGGCCGCGGACAGGGCCGTGGACAGGGTCGCGGTCGCGGCAATGGGCCCGGCCGTGGTAACAGACAGGGCCGTGGGGCGGGTTTTCCCCACCCCTAAGTGACGTCAGTGGGGACCACTGAGGGGTAAAACTGGATCACGAGTGTGGGTTCATGTTTTCAGATGAGGATGTTAAACAATTTGAGTTTTTGACTAGTTCAAATTTCTCTGTTGTCTTTTCTCCTCTTGTTGAACCACATTCTACACTTGCTGACCGACATTGCCCACTAAACCTTGCATTCCCGGACAAGATGCATGATCGTACATGCTTAGTGGTGGCGACACCGACCACTGTGCAAGAGTTGTGTGACAGTGTGATTGAAGCAAACGCCCTCAAAGCAATGAGTTCAATCACGTTTGCAGTACCCTTAGTCGACGATTTCGACCAAGTCAAACTTAAAGACTGGAAGGTGCAAGCCGAATTCACACGTGCCCACAAGATGTGGACTCGAGTGGGTGAGTCATGGGAGTTGCGACGCCCGTTGTACAGATTCCATGTTTATCACAAACTCGACTTACCGTCGTCGAGTCTATTCACTCGGAAGAGTGGAGGCAACATGACGATGCAGTTCAAAGGACACCTAGCTTGTGCTCCCGTGAACGTACTGACTGACACTGGAGGGGACAACTCTTTTGTTAGCCTTGGCTTTACCCGACAGGTTGGCCTGAAGTACGAGCCATCGAATGGTGCAGTTGTTGTTGGTGACAACCGTATGGTACCGATGACTGGTACTTGTAAAGCGAATATTTGTATTCAAGGGTACACACAGAGTGTCACATTGAAGGTACTCAACCTTCTTGACCCGTTTGACGTGGTGCTAGGCGATCCCTGGCTTCGTGACAACAAGGCTCTAATGTGTTTTGAATCCAAGCGTTTGATCCTCCGAAAAGGACAACGCCACTTTACGTTGATTCGGAGTACGGAATTATCACCGACCCGACTCAAAGTCCTGGCCAGCATGTCCGCAATGCAGGTCAAGAGACGTATTCGACAAGGTCTTGTCGATACTTCTTGGCTCAGCTACAAAAAGTAGAGGACGACTTGACGGAAGGCACGCCACAAGAGATCAGATCTCTAATGGAGGAGTTCTCGGATGTATTCCAAGACCCACCGGCTGGGCTTCCACCAGAAAGACACATGGGCCACACGATTCCGCTACAACCGGAGGTGACTCCTCCGTTTAGACCCATGTATTGCCTTAGTCCAGCAGAAAGGCGAGAGGTCGAACGCCAAATCAAAGAGTACCTTACAAAGGGGTGGATCGAGCCCAGTAGCTCGCCGTACGGTGCGCCGATCCTTTTTGTGAACAAAAAGGACGGTGGTTTATGCATGTGCGTGGATTACCGGGCGTTGAACAAGCTGACGGTGAAAAATCGATTCCCCTTACCGCGAATTGAGGACCTTTTTGACCAACTCCAAGGCGCAAAAGTATTTTCGTCCTTGGATTTGTCTCAAGGGTACCATCAAATCCGCATCACGGAAGATGATGTGCCCAAAACCGCGTTTCGAACGCACATGGGACACTATCAGTTCCGAGTGTTATNAGTAGCTCGCCGTACGGTGCGCCGATCCTTTTTGTGAACAAAAAGGACGGTGGTTTATGCATGTGCGTGGATTACCGGGCGTTGAACAAGCTGACGGTGAAAAATCGATTCCCCTTACCGCGAATTGAGGACCTTTTTGACCAACTCCAAGGCGCAAATAAAAAATCGTCCTTGGATTTGTCTCAAGGGTACCATCAAATCCGCATCACGGAAGATGATGTGCCCAAAACCGCGTTGCAAACGCACATGGGACACTATCAGTTCTGAGTGTTATGCTTCGGGCTTACGAATGCCCCGGCAACCTTCCAAGGGGAAATGAATCGAACGTGCGCCAAGCAACTCGGACAGTTTGTCTTGGTTTACCTGGACGACATCCTGGTTTTCTCCAAATCAATGGAAGAGCACATAGAACATCTGCGCAAAGTTCTTGCAATCCTTCGGGAAGAGAAGTTGTATGCGAAAGTGAGCAAGTGCAAGTTTGCACAAGATGAACTCGAATACCTTGGACACATCGTCGGCAAGGACGGCATCCGTGTCGATCTACAAAAGGTCCGAGCTGTTGTGGACTGGCCACGTCCCAAGAATGTTGGGCAGATACGGTCTTTTCTTGGCCTTGCAAACTACTCTTGACGGTTTATGCAAGGGTATTCCACCTTGGTAGCACTGCTAACCAGGCTCACGCGAAAAGACGTGCGTTGGGAATGGATATCTGATTGCGAGAACGCTTTTCTCAAGGTCAAAGAGCTCCTATCCATGGCGCCCGTCCTAGCTCTTCCGTATCCATCACAACCGTGGGAGGTTCGATGTGATGTGTCGGTAGTAGGACTCGGAGCCGTCCTCATGCAGAACGGTCACCCAGTTGTGTATGAGAGCCGGAAGCTCATTCTCGTGGAAACGCGGTACACGACTGGGGATCGAGAGCTCCTTGCGGTAGTACACGCTTTCAAGATGTGGTGCTGAAGGGGGTGTGACGGTCGTGACCGACCATAATCCATTGGTGTTTTTCCAAACGCAACCGAACCTGTCAAGACGACAGGCGCGTTGCAGTGAATACCTAAGTCGATTCTCGTTCACATGGGAACATCGGCCAAGACGCATCAATGTGGCCGATCCCCTCAGCCGACAGCCTGTGGAAATAAAAGCAACCACTGAAGTCAGTGGGTGCTTTATGGCCATTGCAACAACAACAGTACAACCACTAGATCCCCCTGCACCTCTGCCGCAACCACCACGAGAGATTATCCATTACAACGGTTTTGTAAACAGGATACGGATGGGATACTGTGTGGATTCTTGGTTTCAAGACTCTCAAAATCTGGACAAGTACGGCTTGGTGGAGGCCGCAGGAATCTTCTGGCACGGAGAACAAGTTGTACCAAATGCGGGAGACCTTCGAGTAAAGGTTATCTCCCAGTTCCACGACCCGCCGGTAGCAGGTCATGTGGGACCCCGAAAGACCGGACAGGCACTCTCGGACCACTATTGGTGGCCAGGTTGGAGTGTTGATATCCGTAATTATTGCATGGCATGCGACCCATGACTTCGGAATAAGGCTAGCAACAAGAAGCCTGCCGGACTCCTCCAACAGCTTCCGATTCCTAGGACTCCATGGGAGTGCGTCAGCATGGACTTCATTACTGGTCTTCTGGACACGACCCATGGCCATGATGCAATACTAGTGGTTGTGGATCTTTTGACGAAGATGACACACTTCATTCCTACAACCACTGATGTGAACGCAGAGGAGACCTCTCGTCTCTTCTTTGTGGGTGTCGTAAAGTACCACGGCTTGCCGTTGCGCATTATCTCCAATCGAGATAAAAAAATTGCTAGTAAGTTCTGGCAAAAGATGCACGAGTACTTCGGCAGTGAATCGCAAATGTCGACAACATTTCACCCTCAAAATGACGGACAAACAGAGCGCATGAATCGCACTCTAGAGCACATGCTCCGCATGTACGTGGACCTGCCATGCATGATTGGGACGAATTCCTAGCACTGGGAGAGTTTGCGGTGAACAACTTGGTGAACGAGTCCACACAGTTCACACCGTTTGTGTTGAACAGTGGTCGGCATCCAGTGGTGCCCTCTTCATTGGTGAAGAGTGGTAGTACAGGAGGGCAGGCTCCTTCCGCTCAAGCCTTTGCCGAGCGCATCGACTCCTTGTTACAGGAGGCGAAGGGTCACCTTCAAGCAGCTTGGCAGCGACAAAAGGCATATGCCGACAAAGGTCGCCGGGAGGTCTCGTTTGACATTGGTGACAAAGTGCTGCTTAGCACTAAGAACCTTCGGCTCAAGTCGCCAGGGGCAAGAAAACTTCTACCGAAGTGGATTGGGCCGTTTCCCATTATGGCACGCATAGGGCCAGTGGCATACCGATTGCTACTTCAGCCAAGTATGAAGATACATGACGTGTTTCATGTGAGCCTGCTGGCTCCATACACGGCAGAAGGAACCGTTCAGCCACCACCAGCAGTCCTGGCTGCCGACGGCCAATACGAGGTCCTTCGCCTACTCGAGCACCGAGAGCGTACTCTTCGGTCGCGTGTTGTCAGGGAGTACCTCGTTCATTGGGCCGGTTGTGGAGCTGAACATAACTCATGGGAGCCCGAATCTCGGTTGCCCACAGGGGTGGTCAACGAGTACTGGAGCGAGCTTGCAGCTCGCACAGATCGACGCGTGGCAGGAGGTACCACCTGAACGCAGAAAAAGTGAACAACATTCCCACAGGGCAGCATTCATGGACAGCAAAAATAGGAGGTTGGGGACGCCCAACATGGTTGTCGAGCGGACGCTCCAGCCTAAAGGGGAGAGGCCGCTAGCCGTGCTGACCTACAAGTTGCAGCTTAGGCCTAAGTACCATGCACGTGTTCATGTTTAACTGGTGATTGAAGTTATTAATTTTCTTTCACAATGTTGATGACTCACTGACTGACAATCCTACTTGCTGTTCATGAACCGGGACGGTTCATAACAAGTGGGGAGGAATGTAGCGGGAGGGCCGGTTCGGCCCTCCCTCCTCGCTGAAGCGAGGGGCGGTTGCGCACCACCCCCCGCGTCAGCGAGGGCTGGCCGGCGGCCTCCAATTTGCTGGCCGTTGGCCAGCTTGCTGCCGGCCGGCTGGACGGCCGGCGACCGGCCAAGCGACCGGCTGGCCAGCCGCCAGCCGCTGATCGAGGCCTCAGCCCGATCGGCGGCTGAGGGGCCACGAGGGCCTCGAGGGCGAGGCCTCGTGGCCTCGTGCCCTCGCCCCCCCTCGCCCTCCTTGCAAACGAGCAAGAGAGGACGAGGGATAGGGGGAGCGAGGGTGAGGTCGAAATAGCTGGCGCGAAATCGCCAGCGTGCCTCGCACGCGACGATTTTGCGCTATAACGACAAAACGTATATCGAAGTTCGTTTACGATGAACTTCAACATAAAACAAACAAAACAACTCGTGCGAACACACAAGTTTGAGGTAAAAACCCCCGGTTTGGGTCCCAAAACCAGGGGTTTGGTTGAAAACAGAAACGGGCCCCCGGAGACTGAAAATATTAGAGTCTCCCTGCTCTGGGTCGTTGATGACGATTGCTCCTCAGTCTTGCGAAGGGGGTAAACCCCTGACGCGGACTGAGAACGCCATTCTGCGAACTCCGACGATGACTTCAGAGCAGGAGCTGGAGACTCGACCCGTTACAGTTTGGTTTGTTTTTTTTCGAGGCCCTGTAGAAGTACCTTGTTGTTTTCACAACTACTTGACTTCTCAATGGAGTTTCTTGAAGAAGCCACGCACACGTCCCACACGTTGCTGGACTCGAGCGCCAAGACCCCACGTAGGCCTCACTCTAGTTTCTGCTCTTGTATACATGTGCTTGACAATTCTAATACTCATCATCGAAGCACACTTGTTGTTAAGTACAAATTATTCCAATGTCCCATTTTCCCAAACCGTCATTTGGTCTATAATTTTTGCCTATACACCATCTACCTTTCACTTGGTCTAACACTTGGTATTAGAGCATAACGGTGATGGAGGGGCAACCGTCAACTCTACTCCTATGTGACAACCTCATACAATTTTCTTCTAAAGGTTTTTTCATCTAGACGACGAAGACAATGGAAGGAGTGAGGGCACTTGATGATGCGTAGCACTAACCTGCCAAAGATTTCCGTGATTCATGATGCTCTATAGGTAACCTAAGCAGTAATTGTGACAATCTTCATGAACAATCCCGTTATCCCAATGAGTCTGAGAGCCAATATGATAACGGATCATGTAGGCTCAACGGACAGCTCGCTTCAGCCGCTACTCGCTTGGGTGACAATTGGTGCAATAAGAGAACACACCAGCTAGCAAGCTCTAGTTAATGCTGACATGTTCCAAAATCCAACTAGACTCAAGAGCCTTGAGTACCATACTTTACAACAACTCACCACCATAATGAATGCGCATGTGCGAGAGGTAGTGATCATCAGGAGGAAAACCCAATTCTTGAGTGAAGCCCGAATTCATTCAACATTCTTTGAGCCGTTATATCCCACCAGTTTTGAAGGACTAAAGTTCATACGTGGCTGACGAGTTTTGAAATGTACCTCACTAATGCAGGGGTCAACAATGATCAAAAGACCTCACGTCCTTGCTTTTTTGTGGCACGGCTTTGAGTTGGTATTTCAATCTAAAGGAAACCCAATGGAAAGAGGAGATTAGAAGTCACATTATTGGTTCTTGTAAGCACTCCCACATCCTAGACTGCATGCATTTCATCTATCAACGACATCAATCTAACCGAGTAAGATTCACTGATTCCACCAATCAGTTAAGAAACTTTCGTGTGTCGTCCTTGTAAAACTTTTAAAGCAAAATGAGCAGTATGATGGATGATACAAGCTATAGAATTCATGCATGTACTCTATTGCAGTGGAGCACACAAAGCGTTCTTATGATACCATTGAAGAATTACATTGCCCCTGATGCACTCCGCTTTCACTCCATCATCTGCAAACGTGGAACATGGCGAGCAATCCCAATGTTTGGCATCCAAAACAACCTTCCATGTATGATCGCATGAGCCTGCTTCATCTACTACACCAGTTGCAATTGTCAAATACAAGATTCCAGTCATTGACGACCTTAAAGCCACAATATGCAGCGTACCAAAGAAAGTCCCACTAGAAAGTGAAATATACTCCCACAGAGATAAACACCATCCATCAACAAGAGCAACGAATCTTCTGGAATCATGTTAAGGAAAGCTATCCTACACCTAATTGTTGGAAGCAACAGAAGCAGGCATAAAAAGTAGAAGTTAGAGAAGACATCTTAGGAGTGGAGGATTGGCATAGGAAAAGAGTAGAGTGTGAAGCTCCTCTGTAGTGGAAAGAACTGTGTTGACAAGTTTCATATCTCAATTGCTCACAATGCTGTATATGAAGTTTCACAAGGGTGCAAGATTCGATGGGGGGCACGAGGAAGACCAATTGGTGATATTGCTACAATTGCAATCAAGGGGGTAGAAAATGTTGCAAAATGGAATCACCACTATTAGATGGGGGCCTCTCATAGTTCATAAACGGTAACATGGTTCAAAATCTTAGTTGAAATACCAATATAAAGGTGTGTGAGGTAGAAAATGTGGATGGGCAGCTGTAAGCTTTTTGACTTCTCAAACCACCTCGAGAGAAAATTGGGAATCTTCAGGAGGTAATATGCTAGAGAACCTTCTTAGTGGACCAAAACTAAATCATCCTCAAGTGATGTTTCTTGCAGCAACACAATCCACAATTGGACTAGAGCAGTGGCATAGTCTATGTGACATGAACTTAAAGAAACACACTTACATATGATCAACACCCTTGACACATAGAGAATTATGAGAAGCACCAAAGCAGGAAGCTCTAGAGGGATTCAAAGCGACTGTGATACCGATTGAAATAGGAAAACGATCGAAACCCATCTTGCTCAACATGACAAAGAAACATCTATAGCAAGGAGCCCACAAGTAGCTAGTCCAGGTGGAACCAACCAAAGAGGGTGTCATTGGTGCACTTGATGCAACAACCTCATGAGCCTCACCCACATAAAATTCACCAAATACAAAGGACGTATCGAAGGAGTTTACATCACACATTTAGGAGTTTAGTGGGGGTTTCCCTGATGAACTACCGTCATGTTTACCTCTGTAATGCAAAGTCAATCACTATATCTACATAAAGTATGACACCAGACTTTATTAGAAGAGCAAACACGAGCTTATGGAGCTAAAATACCACGTGGAGGAGATGCTTATGTGGGAATTCATCTTCTCTTCCATGTCACCCTATGCACCCGAGGTCCTTTGTCTTCAAGAATGTTAGCACAATGCAGATATTTGTGGACCATAAAGCGTTGAATGACAGTACCATCAAAACTTTCTACCCACTTTTGCACGGGGGAAATATTTTTGGCCATCTTTGAGCAACATGAATTGTATGTAAATTGAACCTAAAATGCAGTCATCACCAGATCTTTGTATGTAAGATATACATCAATAACTTTTTGTTCTTCAACAATGACTTTGATCTTGTCTACCTCGAAGACATCCTAGTGTATTGCCGCATTCCATAGGAGCATAATTGGAATTCCAAAAGTCCTTGACTGTAAAGGGAGAGCCAGTTTCGCCCTCACTTCTCATGGTCGTGAGGGGTTGTTGGGCATCACCCCTTGCCACGGCAAGGACTTGCCGACAACCAGCCCTTTGTTGGCCGCCAGCCAACAGCTACTGATAGGCTGGACAGCCGACGGTCTTTTTAGTGACCGGTCAACCATCGATCGGCCACCCGCTTGACACCAACCGAGCTGGCCGCTCAATCGGCAGACAGGAGGTCACAAGGCCTCAAGGGCCGAGGCATGTGGCCTCAAGCCCCCGTCCTCGCCCTCTCCTCCTCGTCTCCTAGAAGGAGAAAGACAAGGAATACACAGAAAGTGAGGGAGTGAGGCAAGAAAGAAGAACAAAAGTACCGGCAAGAAATCGCCAGACGATCCTCGCACGCATTGATTTCATGCCTTTGTGTGAAAACCAGAACTCGAGTTCATGTAGTACAAAATTTGAGTTTTTTTAACAGAAAAATCGTGTGAACTCACGAGTTCAGGGTAACCACCCTCTTGTTGAGGGCCCACATCGAGGGAATGAGGTAAAAATGGAAATGGGCCTCCAGAGACTTGACACATTCAAGTATCATTCTACAGCTCATTGATGACTATTGCCTCCAAGAGTGACATGGAGGGAAAATCCCCTCTAGCAAGCTCTGGACACCATTACAAAATTCAGACAATAACTTCCATGCATGATCTGGAGAGTAGATACGTTTCAATGGTTTTTGTAGCCGTAAAACCCTCTTGACAAAGTGTGCGATGGTTGGAGTGGCTACGCCAGATAGAAAACACCGTGAGCAACTCCAACAAAAATAGAAATGCCACATGAGGCTATGGGATTAGAGCTTAACTGTTTCAAACACTGTAAAGTGGATTGAAAAGCTCTTGAAGAGCTCTTTCAAACTTTTTCAATTTCTGTCAACATCTCCTTCCCCTTAGGAGGCTACCTGATTCTTTTTTAGACGGGATGGGGAGTGCCCATCCCTAAACGATCCTCCTATTTTGAAACTCCCTCATTCCTCCTGAAAACAAAAACTGGGACAGTGCTCCTCCCTAAGACCAGGGACTCTCACGGCCTCAGTGAATAAGAAAAAGAAAGAAGGGAAACTTTGGGGATTTTAAAGGCCTCGCCGTCACTGTACGCACAAAAGGAGATCTCTACAAGGAGGAGCAAGGTGTGCCAAGAGAAGTCAAGAGGCGGTAAAAGAGGACAATTAGACAAAGAGAAGACAAGAGAGGGTGGGAGGAGTGTGAGATGTGGAGCAGCCTAGAATAGAGTTGTCCCCCTGCCCTTCCTCTCACTCATGAATGGTGCTCTACCTCTTGTAATACCTCTATCATTTGTTTTTGTTTATGTTTCCTTGGACTTAGTAGGTTGCCTAGTGTAGTGAGTCAGAGCTTGGGGGCCTAGCCTGAATCCACGTGCTTGTGCCGATTGTGGCAACATAGAAAAAACAGATTTTTCTACCTGATTCAGGTAGCCGTGGCGGCCTAGGAAAACAGAAATTGCTACCGCCTGGTTGTGCCATCTGCGGCGGCCGTGAAGAAAGATAAAAATCGATCTTTTAGTGCATCATCCATTGTGAGACGAAGGATACCATGATTGGTGACTCCTCTCTCAGATGATGGGGTGATCCTCACAAAGGTCTTGATGGACTAGTTATACGCATGATAGAATGGCGAGTGTCAAAAAATCCAAAACCAACAAGGACAAGGTGTCGATGGCTATAGCACATGCCCTCAGCAGATCCCAAATCTAGGGAGCCTCCGTTGTGAGCATGGTTCTCAAGGCAACGGCATACTATCAAAGACAACCTGCGCTACACTTGACAACATAAAAAAAGCACGCAAAATCCGGAAAAATGCTCGATAAGCACGTCGACGTACATGTAGGTGATTCCCACACAATAGAGGACACGCTCGATGAGGACAACCCGAACATGGATCCCGACGAAGAGCATGATATCGACAATGGTGAAGGAAACAAGGATCTCTGTCATCGCCATTATTGTATGGTTAACTCTAGCCGATTGCTCAAGAGAGACAAGGAGCCCATTGGATCGCACGACGCTTGTGAGAGCAACAAGGTTGACGAAAACAACAAAGGCATAAAAAATAGTCTTGCAAGAGTTTCTCACAAGCTTGAGATGGACAATACCATAGATAAGACAATTTACACCAGCCGTTAGAGGCTTGCTCAGTTGGATGTCAAGGCCGTGGGGTGACTCACAATAAGCACAGATGGTGGAGGTGCAACGCCACCTGTAGTAGTGGACAGATCCCCCTTCTTACGATGTGGTTGCGATGGGATGCACCCACGTCCACTTGAGCGTCTTTGCTAAGGAAAGCTTTCTCTACGAGATGAAACTCCTAGAGGATTGTACGTGAATCTTACCCTTATATTGTAGGTACAAAGACAGTGTGAGGCCCTTGAGGGTATTGAAGACGCTTTGACAACATTAGAGTTGAAATTCGTGTTTTCCATCATAGTGGCCCACATCGGGCACAACATCACAGATCTCGACTGTGATCACCGGTTGTAACATATAGCCGCTCATGAGGCAACCCACTGGTACGATGACCTCAACAAGGTATTGCAAAGCATGACCCGGGTACGGGTGCAGTAACGGTCCAGCGTGCCACAGGTGCTGATGCGACCGCCAGTGGTAGCGGGGACTTGCCTTCCTCGATAACATCCAGACCGGTCATGAACACATCCTTCCTCCACGTTATTGAGATGTTCCGGAAGGGCTTGAAGCTCACCGATGGGCTAGATTACATTACGTTTCATGTCTGCAAGGACATCCTCCGTTAGTGGGATGACCTTGCCATGACACTACTTGAAGACAAACTCTTCAACTACGTGGTCAAGGAGTGGGGTGTGCAGCAGCCACACCTTGAGTGGCATCCCATACCTTGGGAGGCTTTGTGTCATCATGCATAAGAAATTCACCCAACACGAGGAGGGGAATTTGACAAGATCAAGGAATTCAAGAAGCTAGGTAGCTCACTTGAGGCCTGCTTGAGTGAGTTCATTACACTCGTGGAGGAAGCTGAAAGCTTCATCGAGTGCGATGGGACCCAGACCTTCCAGTACCCATAACTTTTGGTGCTACATTACTTGCATGATGGTCTTGTCCGTGAGAGGCTAAAGGACAGGACTACCACAACAGCAATGGGTCAGGCTTGGACAAGCTAGAGGGAATTGCGCAACTACATGAGTGAAGTGGATTCGGTGAACTCAAAGCATTCATCAGATACACTATGGAACGCATAGGGACAGCAAGTCCGCGATATGCACATGGATGCTGCAAGGGCTGGAGGGAAAGCCGGGCTACCGGGCAAGGTTCAAGGAAAACCCCCCAATCAAGAAGACTAATGGGAACAAGGACCCAAACCACAATGGGGAGCTGCAGGCACTGCATGAGCGTGGCAACACAACCTTCCGTGAGAGCCTCTACCGCAACTGGCCAGTTTTGGGTGCAGTGTCTTGAGGCAGTCAATGGTGGCCAAGAGGTCGCGGAATTGGCCGCAGTCAGAGCACCTCGTGGAGATGGTGCAATAAGATGCCACGGACAGGGTCGTGAACAAGGCCATGGTCACAGCAATGGAAATTGCTACGAAAATGGACAAGGCTGTGGTACGGGTTTTCCCCATCCCTAAGTGATGGTAGCGGGGACCACTTAGGGGTTAAAGTGGATCACGAGTGTGGATTTATGTTTGTAGACGAAGGTGAAAACAATTCTAAAATATTACGAGTTGAAATTTCTCTATTGTTTTCTACCCTCTCGTTGAACCTCATTCTACACTTGTTGACTGAAGTTTCCCACTAAACCTTGCATCTCCGGACGAGATGCATGATTGAATATGCTCAGTGGTGGCGCCATCAAACACTATGCAAGAAATGTATGAGGTAGTTATTGAAGCAAATTCCCTTAAAGCGATGAGCTCAATCATGTTTATGGTATCTTTAGTCGATATTTTTAAACCAACCAAATTTTAAGACTAAAATTTACAAGCTGAATTCACATGTAGCCACAAGATGTGGATGCAAGTGGGTGAATCATGGGAGTTGCGGTACCAGCCTTACCAATTCCATGTTTACAGAAGTTCCATGCAAAAGTGAGCAAATGCAAGTTTACACAAAACGGGCTCAAACACCTTGGACACATAATCACCAAGGACAGCATCTGTGTCGACCCACAACAGGTTCAAGCCATGGTGGATTGGCCATGCCCAAAAACCATTGGGTAGAATAAGTCATTCCTCCGCCTTGGAATCTGTTTTGGATGGTTTATGCGAGAATGTTGGACCTCGGTTGCTCCATCATCCTGGCTCACGCGAAACGACGTGCGTTGGGAATGGACATCAGACTGCGAGAAAGATTTTTTCAAAGTCATAGAGTTTCTATCCAAATTGTCCACCTTATCTCTCTTGGAACCACCACAACTGTAGGAGGTGTAATGTGATTTGTCAGTAATAGGACTCGGACCAGTTCTCATGCAGAATGGTCATCTAGTCGCATTTGAGAGACGGAAGCTCATCATCGCGGAGACGTGGTATACGACTGGTGATCAAGAGTTCCTCACGGTGGTACATACTTTGAAGTTGTGGCATTGTTATCTCAAGGGCACCGAGGGGGATGTGAAGGTTGTGACCGACCATGATCCATTGGCGTTTTTCCAAATCCAGCCGAACCGGTCGAGACAATAGACGAGTTAGAATAAACACCTAAGTCGATTCTCATTCATGTGGGTGTGTTGGCCTTGACACATAAACGTGGCAAATCCACTATGATCATTGCCAGTGGAGTTAGACGCAACCACTGAGGCTATTGGGTGCTTTATGGCCATTGCAACACTTATGATGAAAACACTAGACCCTCCCACACCTTTGATGCAACCACCTTAATAGATTACTTGCTATAATCATTTTGTGAATAAAATGCTGATAGGATACTGTGTGGATTATTCGTTTCAAGACTCGTGGTAAATAGAAAAGTAAGGATTGGTGGAGGCTGTAGGAAACTACTGGCATGTAGAAGAAGTTGTTGTGCTGGTCTCAGGAGACCTTCGAGCGAAGATTTTCTCCCAGTTCCACAACCCACCGGTGGCGGGTCATGTAGGACCTCAAAAGACTAGAAAGGAACTCTTAGATCACTTTTGGTGGCAGGGATGACTTGTCAATATCCGCAAGTATTACATGACATGCGACCCATGTATTCAGAAGAAGGCTAGAAACAAAAGGCCCATTGAACACCTCCGATAGCTTCCTATCCCTTGGACTCCATGGGAGTGCTTCAGCATGGACTCCGTTACTCGTCTTTTGGACATGGCCCATGTCCATGATGTAATACTAGCGGTTGTGGATATTCTTACAAAGATGACACATTTCATTCCTACAACGGCCAATGTGAATATAGAGGAGTCTGCTTGTCTCTCCTTTGCGGATGTCGTGAAGTACTATGGCTTGCCATTGCGCATTTTCTCCTATTGAGATAGGAAAATCTTCTAGTAAGTGTGGGCAGAAGATGCACGAGTACTTTGGCATCAAATGCCAACAGAATTTCATCCTGAAAAAAAGAGACAAATATTGCGTATGACTTGCATTCAGGAGCAAATGCTCCGTATGTACATGGACCCTACCATGGATGACTGGGATGAGTTCCCCGCATCGGCAGAGTTTGTGGTGAAGAACTCGGTGAACGTGTCCACTTAGTTCACACCATTTGTGTTGAGCAGTGGTCGGAATCCAATGGTATCTTCTTGGTTGGTGAAGAGTAGCAGTGAAAAAAGACAGGTTCCTTCTGCTGAGGCCTTTTCTGAACACAACGACTCCTTGTTACAGGAGGTTAAGGGTCATCGTGAAAAGGGTCGACAATGACAAAACACAAATGTGGAAAAAACTCATCATGAGGTCTTGTTTGACATCCGCGACAATGTGTTTATCAACACTAAGAACCTTTGGGTCGTTTCCCATTGTTGCATGCATTCGACTATTGGCATATTGATTGCTGCTTCTACCGATTGTGAAGACATGTGACGAGTTTCATGTGAGCCTGCTGGCTCCATACATAGTAGAAGGAACCGTTCAGCCACCACCGACAAATCTTGCTACCAATGGCAAATACGTGGTCCTTTACCTACTCCATCACCGAGAGCGCAAACTTGGACGGTTGTTCAAGAATACCTTGTTCATTGGGAAAGCTTAATATCTCAATACACCTCATGGGAGCCCAAATCTTGCTTGCCCACGGGGTTGGTCAACAAACACTAGAGCGAGCTGGTGACTCGCAAAGATTGACATGTGGCAAGGGACACCACCTGATCACGGCAATTGTGAAAAACTTCTCCATTGGGTAGCATTCATAGAAAGCAACCATAGGAGGTTGGAGAAGCCCAACATGGTTCTCACCCGTACGCTCCAGCCTAAAGGGGGAAGGCCGCTAGTCATGCTGATCAACAAGCTGCAGCTTAGGTCCAAGGGTTGTGCACCCATTCAGGTTTAGCTGTTGATTAAAACTATTCATATTCTTTCAGAATGTTGATGACTCACTATTTGGCACTCCTACTTGTTGGTCATGAACCAGGATGGTTCATAACAAGTTTGGAGGAATGTAGCGGGAGGGAAAGCTCAGCCCTCCCTCCTCGTGGTGGTGAGGGATGGTTGGACATCACCCTCGCCACAGCTAGGTCTGACTGGCAGCCAGTCCTTTCCTGGTTGCCGGCCAGCTGGCTGCCGGCTAGTTGGACAGCCAACGGCTGGTCGGGTGACCAGCCGGCCACCTACTAGCCACCAATTGAGCTGGTTGCTCGATCGGTGGCCAGGAGGCCATGAGTACTCGAGGGCCAAGACCTGTTGCCTCGAGCTCCCGTCCTCGCCCTCACCTCCTTGTGTCGTCAAATGAGCAGGGCCAGGGATAGAGAGAGAAAAGGAGGGAGTGAGGTGCAAGAGAAAAGTAAAGGAGCCGACGTGAAATTGCCACACGTGCCTCGTACGCATTTATTATGCATCGTCGCATAAAGAACAAAACTCAATTGTGTTTAGAACAAACTTTGAGTTTTGTTTACGGAAAAAAGATATGAATAAACGAGTTCGTGGTAATACCCTCTTCGTTTCGGACCCAGAACAAGGGGGCAAAGTAAAAACACAAATGGTCCTCCGAAGACTTGAGATATTCAAGTCTCCCTGTACCGGTCATTGAGGAAAGTTTCCCCCAAGAGTAACGCGGAAAGGGAACCCCATCCAGCAAGCTTTGGATGCCATTATGCAAACTCCGACGATGACTTCCATGCAGGGGCAGGAGAGTCTACACGTTACATAGAAATTTATCAAAGATGTCATTTTTTAAGGGGAAATGTTGAAGTACGACTTTGGTCACTATTTTCTTGTGTTTTGGGGCATCATCAATGGTGGACAGATCGTGATGGACCGAGAAAACATGGTGAGATTTGCTTACTAGCCGACGTCCACCAACATCCGAGGTGTTGAAGTTTTTGGAGTTTGACACATCTGCCATAAATTTGTACACATTTATTGCAGGATTTTCAATGCCTCTCTCCAATCTCATAAGTAAAGGCACTGAGCGGAGTTGGGAACATAATGAACCAGAAGCGTTCAGTTCCTTAGAGAAAAACTCCGACCCTGGTGCCAACCTTATGACTGGAAAAGGTCATGGTGGTCACCAACACGTTCAATTGATAAATCGGGGTCACTCTCCACCAAGAAGACAATGATTGATAATGACCAGTCGCATGCCGGAGAAAAAACTACCTGACCTGGAGCTGAGCTATGCAATACTAAAAAGTAAGTGTTGGCATTCTTTCACACCTTTAAACGCAATGGTGCTTCTTGGAATGCCAGTGGTGTGTCCCATTGATCACCACGCACTGAAACATCTTAAGACAGGTTTTCAACATAAATCATGGATAGAGGTCCTCGAGTATTACTTCAAGCACGACATCAAGTTCCACCCTTGAAAAATAAGCCCAACAGATGCTCTGAGGTAAGAAAAGTTGATGGCCAAGAGTAGCATGTTACTCATTGAAAAAGAACTGTACACTGTGAGGCTATGGTGAACGTTTTGAGAAGTTCATCGGGTGTAAAAAGCACAACATTTTTGTACCACAAACCATACTCATGACTATGAGACACTCACCAGGCTATCATGCCACCCAATAATGAGTTATGGAAAATGCTACTAGAGGAGTGTCACGACATCGGTCCAGTTGGAGACTTCGGCAAGGACGACAAAAACTCGCAAAGTATGCTGGTGGAACAAGATTAGAACAGACACTGGAAACTACTTCAAGATGTGCGACGAATGTCAACGCCATAAGCTGAGACATACCGAACACCTGGATTTGCTTCAACAACGACCGGTACCAAAGAGGCCCTGAATGGACGTCTCCATGGAATTTGTGACTGGTTTTCTCATTTTACCTGAGGGGTTTGATGCAAACCTCGTGGCGGCTCTTGAAAATGTCGCACTTCATTCAAACTTTGAAAACGGTCACCGCCAAGGGAACAGTCTGATTATTCCTCGACAATGTCATCCGCATACATGCCTCCCCTCCTCTATCACTAGTGGTCAATATGGGACACTTACCAGTAGATTTGGGAAAAAAGATGATGAATTCCTATGAAATTGGGATCTAGCTAATAATGGTCTTCCATCCTCAGACTAACAGGTGGACCTAGCAAACCAATGAGACGCTCAAACAAGTGTTGTAAGCCCTGTGTGAGCCACATGGCACTGACTGGGAGCTCATACTACCAATCACAGAGCTTGCACAAAACATCGCAGTTTCCACGAAAACGTGCAAAATACCCTTCAAGGTGGTTTACGGGAAACTCCCCGCAACTCTGGCAAGATTACAAAGTTCAAGTTGTATACCGGCAGTCAATATCCACAAGTTGTGATGCAATTTTTGTAGCGTCTGGGAAGAGACATGCCAGACACTCACGAAGACTCAAGAAGTAATGAAGTGCACTAGAGATAAGCACCAGACAGCTGCCGAGTTCCCGGCTGGTGATAACGTCCTACTCAACTCAAAAGATATTGGGTTACAAGGATGGGACTACGCAAAAATCAAACCTATGTTGTTGGGACCATTCACAGTTGAAGAAATGTAGACAATTATCATCACGAAGCATTGCCTCCTTGACAGCATGGCTATCAAACAAGTGATCCACATTTTCCCACTCAAGCTCTACTGTGACCAAAGCGAGAACTTCCCTGGAAATGATGTACCTCCGCCACCAAGCCTGGAAGCAGACAAGGGCGCAAAGCAAGAGGCTGAAGATATCCTTGGAAACCAACAATGAGGTAAATCGACATATTACCTTGCTGATTTATAGGACTACAATAACTCACACAACATTTAAGAGCCGTGCGACAACCTACATGACATTGACCAACAAATCAATGCTTATCTTACCTGACACCAACTCACACCTCACGACATGCCCTAACATCATGGCTCAAATGAGAAAAGATGTTGAAGATTTACCCCTCTGCATGCCCAACTGCTAAGCCTGTAAGCCAAAAGACAAGACTCGAGTACGCGACTCGCGAGTCCAAGTCCCGTCTCGGACTCGCGAGTCGAGTTTCCTGGGGACGACTCGACTCGGGAATCGCGAGTCCCTCGTCCGGGGGGGGGGGGGGAGTGCCGAGAGCTCCAGATCGACTCTGCACGTCGGCAACTCCGCAGTTCAAATTTCCGAGGTCCCCCTTACCCCCTTACCCCCTGACCCCCTTACCCCCTTACCCCCTGACACCCCTTACTCGGTACACCGAGTGGTCCAGTCAGCCGGCTGCCCGAAGTTCCGGGCTGCCCGCTGATGCTACGAGGGAACCCGCCTAGGGTTTCAACCCGCTTCGCGGCATTGTTGCCTCGCTTCACAGCCCCCCCGCTTACCAGCGGGGTAATGAGACACCCGCGCCTGCACTCCACGCTAAGTGTCAGCCTCAGCCTCACTCACAACCTCGGTCTTGGTGGTGTTGGTGGTGGTGGTGGTGGTGGTGGTGGTGGTGGTGGTGGTGGTGGTGGTGGTGGTGGTGGTAGTGGTGGTGGTGGTGGTGATGGTTATTGTTGTCTTCTGCCTATCACTAAATCCTACTGTGTTTTTCGTTTTTCTGTTTACATGCAGCTGGAGAAGTACATTAAGAAGTGTAGTGTGCGGCATGTGGTCGCCACTGCTGTGGACCCGCGTTTCCGCTTCTGATTTTTTTAGCGTGTTCATAAGGTATGTATGTGTCTTTTACTTCCTCCCCCCCCCCCCCCC
>SZWC01007945.1:5267-17767 GCA_023375785.1 Penium margaritaceum
GGAAGGCAAATGCTTGGGCGTGACAGGTTACGAGATGGACGGAAGACAAGGACAGCGCATTTGCTTGGCTGGATTGTATGGCCAAGGGCACTGAGCGAGTAGAATGCCTCGTTCACTGCACGTTGAAGGCCACCGATAGACTCAGAGAGGAGGACAATATCGTCGGCCTGTAGGAGGAGAGGAATGGGTGTGCCAAGAAGGGTGGGAGCATCTGTGTCGATGCGAGAGATGGCACGTGCTAGGGGGTCAATGTGGTAGTTGAAGAGGATAGGACTGCATGGGTCACCCTGCAGAAGGCCGTGGCGAACGGGAAAGGGATCGGAGTGGCCAGCAGGGGTGTGGACGCGGGCGCTAGCTGATGAGTAGAGTTTTTCCACAGCGTGGACTTCATTGGTGGTTAGACCAAGAGCGACAAGTTGGGCAAAAAGGAGGTCATGGCTGACGGAGTCATAGGCCTTGCGAAGGTCTAGGAAAGCAGCGTAGAGGGGGTGCTTTGTACGGCGGGCCGAGAGAACAAGGGTGTATAGAGTGAAGGCGTGGTCTAGAGAGTTGTGTTTAGGGAGGAAAGCGTTCTGGGCAGGATGAAGACATTGGGTTGGGGGTGCACGTGACAGCAGCAGTGAGAGGAGGTAGGTGGAGTAGAGTTTGGTGAAGGTTGGTTGCACAGTAAGAAGGCGATAATTGTCGAGATCCGAGCGGTCCCCACGCTTGTGGATGGGGTGGATCAGTCCTTCCGTGCAGTGAGGTGGAAGGTAGTCAGTGGAGAGGTATAGCTTCAGAAGCGTGCAGAGGAAGGGGACAAGCTCACGTGAGAGGAGGTGCTCAAGCCTTAGGCCATGGGTGTCTTGGGCTCTACGCCTACGCATTCGGTCCAGTGTCTCTTGTACGGTTTGACTCGCGACTGGTTGTTGGGTGAATTCAGCGGCAGGTAGCGGTGGCTGTGGATAGAGAGGAGGTTCAATTACAGGCTGGAGGGCTGGTCGTGCTAACAGAGTTGTAGCGTAGGAGGTCCATTGTGCGGGTGGGATAGAGGCTAGTGGTGAGCGCGCGGTAGAGAAGGAGCGCCAAGGAAAGCGGAATGGTTGGCACAGGAGAACGTGAAGGTGGAAAATCCCTCATCGAAGGTCGCCGTCCGGAAGGAGAGCTTCTCGGAGCGCGTATGATGACTTCCGAGCGCAGTTGCAGCAAGAGCGTCATGTTGTCATCACAGATACATCTCGAGCTATGGATGAGAGAAAAGGTGGGTGATAGGTATGAATTCAGAGAGATGGAGGGGCTGGAAAATCAAGCTGACTAGTGGAGGAGCAGTTTATGAGGAAACGGCAGATCACGTGCACAAGAACTTTCGCTGCTTCACGAAAGAACAGGCCATGCCCTGGATTCGATGGATGGGCAGTGCCTATCCGCGTAAATCGACTTTGAGGGCCCATTCAAAAGGAATCTGTTCTGAAATACCTCGTGAAATTTGATTTTATTGTGGATAAAAATATCAACAAAAGATTCAGAAATTTTTTAAACTGAAGCTAAAGAGGAGAACTGCATTTCTCTTCATTTTGAGACATCATGTAATGAAAATTAAATGTGAACTTAATTCTAGAAACTGTCATTCGATGCACTATAGTAACTCGCAACATTGCACTAAAGATATAGAACACATTGCCTTGGAAAAATGAGAACTTCATTCTAAAACTTTTGTTGCTTGGAATTTCACTACCTGATCGATGCATCTCACAAACCAACCGCTTTAACTCATGTTACACCTACAAAACGCTCGAAATCGTTTTCCAGTGAGATCGGTATTGAATTCTGTCGAGCATTGTGCATTGACGGATCGAGCATTGAGTATTTGCATAAGTAAAAACAAACATCCCCCATACCAACATCCACAATAACCCTCCTCAATGACAAATTAACTCACAAGTCATTTGCTTTTGTTTTGAGGATCATCTGAAGTCCTTACTTAAGTTTTCACTTCTTCATTAAGCCCATTCACGATTGGGGTGGCCCATAACCTACATTTCGATGGTATAGAAAACGTGACAGGGGTGGGCCTTTCACAACTAACACGATATTTCCCCTCCAAGGGATAAGCACTCAAACATGTTGATGAACTTTATGTGGTCTTTTCCACGACATTTCTTTTTCATAGGCCCAACACTACCTCAGCAAGATAACCCATCTACAATAGATGAGCACTGTTTTCACCAAATATCTAGTCACTTTCAACTTCACCAACAACACTTTTTACACATGAATTTTTTTTGGCGACTAAATTCCTCGCGTACATCCAACAAAACGACAAATTTGACCTGAAAACATGCTCATAACACTTTTTTCCACAACCTACATCATACTCACTTCACAATGAACATTATTAGTAAACCAACTTGTCCTAAAGCATGCAACATCATACGCAGTGCACAAAGTATAAAGATGAAGTACATGCTACACCAATTGAGTACAAATATGATAGGTAGTGGGTACGGAACGGTTTTTATCATAAATTCTTTGATTTTCAAGTAAGATTTTGTTTCACTCTACAGTGATTCTTCCATGACGTGACCAAAAACCATGCCTTTCTTTTCTTATCCATGAGTCGTTTTTTATATTTATGCCAAATGAACACATTTTCTCTATCCTCTAACATGTGGGTTCTCAAAATTTGCTTACATCACAATCACACGACCATGGCTAACCACCATTGCCATATGGGCTCATTCACAATGCGAACAAGAAAAAGAGCCCTCAAAAGGACCTATCCGCCATGGGCCCTCACCCATTCAAGGATTGAATAGCTCTTTCACTAAAAACCAGGTTAAAAAGGAAGCTTCTCCTCACTATTCACAGCAAAATAATGCACAATTGGCACACTTGTGAATATTACAAGAATATGAGTGGCCAATTTCACAGTGCATTGAAAACATTGGTTCATAAAAAAAGACGAATGTGGTGCTTTTGCATGAGCTTAAGGCAAGTAGTACATATTGAAGATATTTCAGTATGGTCAATGAAACAAGCATGAGCAAAGAACATGATGCACAATGTCACATAGATGTTTTTCATAAGACAAAATGTCTCTCATTAATTTCAAGGGTGTTGTTTATGATGCTATTGTTTTCATTTTTCTAAGGCAATTAGTTCTACATCTTGAGTGCAATGTTGCGAGTGACTACAGTCCATTAAATGTACCAATCCAACAATTAAAAAGTAAAATGGAACAATGATGTGAAAACTTTCAATGAATGTAATACTAAAGGGAATCACATGAACAGTGCAAGAAAAGCAAAGAAAGACTATGACTCCCAAAAAAAGGGCATCATTCAAAACAGGATAACTCCTACCCTATTGTAGGTGAAACCTAATATACGAAAGGTGTATTACTTACAACGTACCAAAAGAGAAACAATTGTGTATTCTACACGCAATGGTTGTGCAAGCAATAAAGGGTGGCGAGGGTGAGAAAATTGTGATAACATGAAAAGTTGCTGCACCAATTGCAAAATTCGTTTTTTGCACAAGGCCTTTTTTTCTCATTTTATATTGCTTGCAAGAAATATATCGAAGTCATCGTAAGGATGATTGGCAGCTGTGATATCATCCTAACGACAAATGAAGGGAAATTATGTTTGCAAGTACATTATATTTGATTGTTTTTACCACTCTTCTTCTCTTGAAAACTTCACTTTTATTATATTTAATAACATAAAGATAATGTTATATTATAAAAAGGACAATACAATTTGCATAAACACTCAAATTTTAGTTGTACATTACAATCATGTAGCTAAGGTGCTAATAATTACATCATGATTTATTATTTTCAAAAACTAATCATCCAAATTCGAAGCTAGAATTGAAAAAAATCAATGTTAAAATTTTTGCAAACTATCTTTACCATAAATGTTATCTTCAACTTTGATCACACGTTTCCTTATAAAATGAAAAATGCCAAAATGGGTCACATTTTGTGCCTTCTCTTTCGAATAATTGAGAACATAATTTATCAAGGTTTGGTTTTGATATTAATTTCATTATTTGCTAGAGTGTCATAATACGTATCCAAGGTATAAATCATTCTGGGGTCAAGTGTTTTTTGTCTCAATATTGAGTGATCATGTTTTATAGTGGCCTTTCAGTGCATCGTTTTCTTTCTTTGAATTTCATAACACATTTTTTGCCAAAGGTGCCATTGGATTCTTTTTTTGCAACAGTTTTGGTATACATTGTTTTTTTAAGACCAATGGTTGCAAACAATTGCACATGCAATCCCCGCCCTCTGAAAGGGAACCTTCTTAGACCTAAAGCTATGGGGCCTTAAAGGTACTTGAAAGACTCATAATAAAAAAATCTCGAGATGATTTGAAGGTTTTTCATGAAATGTGTCTTCTTAGAACATTGCAAAAAATCTTTGTAAATCCTCTGAACATAGCAAAAGTCAATGCTGTTGTGGTTAATCAAAAAATTTTAACTGAGAAATGGCGTACCCTTATGAACCAGGTATGGGGGCGTGGTATTTGGCCATATTTTTAATCTTCATCACATTTGAGGTTACAAGTCATTAATATCAGATGGTCAAGCCTTTTTAGTCTTGTGTCCTTGGAAGTTTTTTTATTCTATTTCTTTAAGAAACTGGAGTTTCACAAAGATAAAACAAGTCACATTAAAGGAAAAACAAGAAAAATGGTTATCATCACATGTAAAGAATATAGCAAAAAATTATTGAAAAAACACTTAGCAAAAAATTGAAAAAAAAAATCGGAAAGCTGCTTTCATTAAACGGATGAATCAGTCGAGATACCTACAATATGCGTAGTATTTATTTAGTATAGCAACGGTTTGAAATTTTAGAAAGGCATATCGGGTGTAAAAAAGAGAAGTATATACGCATGAATATTATGTATACTTACGTAGTACTTGTATGTAAAAAATTATTAATTGCACACAATCATGGTGTTCCTATTTTTAAAATTGGGTATGTCCTACATAACTCATATTTTGGTGTGCATTATTTGAATCATGTGTTTAATACTTTAGAATTGTGACGCATCTTCATAAAAATCTGGAAACGTTTGGGTGTTAGAATATTTATAATGAGTTTGAACATACATTATTATCTAATGTTGTCATTTTCATGTTTGTAGTGTACAATTTTCCTTTCATTTTGAAGGGGGTAAAGTTTTTTGTGAGTATGACAAAGTGGCACTTCCTTGATGCCATTATTTTGTAGCGGGGTGGTGTTTGATTAAATGGAAGTTATAATGTATCTGTTTATAAGGCAATCATTTCAAAAATTTCACCTTGCATTACCTTGTTCCTAAAACAATGGACATGAGTTTGCCATTTCTATTTTGACTATTGCTCGATACTTGGTGCCAAATTGAAGGTGGTCTGGACACGTTGTTAGAAAATGAGCAGATGTGAGCACACTTGCTAAATTTTTTTGCATAGTTGGTACCTTGTTTGCTAGTCCTCTACTCAATCATTGTCTTTTACATTCCTCGGGAGGCAGAATACGAAAACAGTCGATGACGTTTTCCGTACATGTCAAGAATGCATTGATTAATAAACAGGCAGCTGAAGGGTATCTCGTGAATATCATTCCTAGTTCAATCCAATTCTATATGTTTTTGTCAATGTACAAAAGTCTTCATCAGCCTGCCACTATGGGTAAAAGTTCCCTATAGAGGGGAATCAGGATTTATGCCATGCAAAACGTTGTATTTTGTGACTTTGCTATTTCCGGTAATCTTTCATCTTTAAAGTTTTATGCGGACAGGCGGCCCTAGTTCGAAATTTTATGGGACGATTTACATCACTGCTGCATGAATCCGCTGTCGAAGTTTCGCAACCGATTTAGCGTAGGAGGGATGCTATTTCCAGGGGACATCAACATACGCGGTCGACGTCGCAGTACAAGGAAAAACTGGTCGATATGTCCATCGGTAATCCTGCTGACGACAGATTTAACTCAGTCTGGATGTCGACACAGGTTTTCATGGTTCTGTCGTAGCATTTGTCATCCTTGCTTAGATTTCACAAGTGCGGCCGTTGGACTTCGCGTGAAAACAAATATGATCGGGATCAGCAGCGGTTGTTTCAACGTCATGCGCTTGGGTGAGCTCTATTGTCTTTAGTGCATTGCCGTCTACACGCCGGCAGGTTGTCTTATCGCTTGTATTTCGTCTCAATCGAGTTAGCCGGAGTATGGCACGTCGTGCACTAAGCGCAGGTAGAATCATATCCGAGAGGTCAAAGTGATCGAGGCGGACTCGTAAACAGATTAGAGGATGGAAGATGAAGAAGCAACAGTCGATGGAACAATTTCTTGAAATATTGCTTGAAAAAAGTGCGCAACACCGAAAAAATGCAGTCATAAGTTAGACAAAGAAAGAAAAAGGTTTCCTATATAGTGAACTGCACACCGATCTACATGAACATGGCTGACAACGGCTTTTTCATACAAGAAAAGAGTAAACTTCAATGATTTGCAGCAAACGAGAAAAGCAAATGTGCAGACTTTCAACAAAAAAAACTGACAGACTTCTGTGTTCAGGAGACCATCCCATGAATAACACAATATCCGTTCAAAGCATATCGTCAAAAATTTAAAACGAATGACCAAAAAAACGCAATAATCTTGACTACAGATACAATTAATCCTTGTGAAAGATTAAAAAAAGATTTTTATTCAGAATATCTCTAACTTTATTGATGTAAAATAATTTTTACATTTCTTAACGACATAATGTGTTAAACATCCCTAATCAAACTACCTAGCAAACATCGACACCTTGAATTTCAAAACCATGTGATGTCAAAATTCAAATGCAATTTTTTATCCATGAAATTCAAAATTACATGAAAAAAACTACATACTTATTGCCTCTCGATACACTCTTATTCTATTATGATTTTACTATTGTGAAAATGTTTTCATGGAAATGAAATTTATGGGAAACACATTTATTGGAAAATTTTCAGTATAAAGATGATCATTATAATTATAAAAGGCTTTTCCAAAACTCCAAAATGTATATTCTTAAGCAAATTTTTGGATACATTATAAGGCTTTGACTGTGAGCTAACATGAATGGTAGGTTTTTTAAAGTTTTTCATTTTATTTAATTTCTTAAATGCATTAAGAGAATGAATTATTTCAAATAAAAAATAGAATTTTTCAATATTTTGTATACTAAACACACCTCCAAAACAATCATATTCAGAATAATTGACAACTATCTATAATTGTTTTATATCCAATCATGTGTATACATAGCTCAACGACTTTATACAAACCCTACATGCAGGTCTATGGTAGTCCAATGGATAACAATACATTTAGAGATAAAAACAAACATGTAAAAGAAATTATCATCGCAAGTATTCACCTGATCGTTTGAGCGAGGTCACAAAATGTGGGCATGTAGTGCATGCAATTGATGTGCCATTCTACCAAAGTCATGCTCCTTCACTACACCTTTGCCACAGCAGCCATAGCCTTTTCATTCTTTGATGCAATGAATGAAGGGACTGGGTTGACAATGAATTAGCCTTTTTAGAAGGCTGAGGTCTCATGTAGTACGTCATCATGCTTTTCAGCCGACACAAGTGCATCCATCAATGCTTGCAACGTTTACGTGGTTGTAGAATCTAATGACATATCAATAATGAAATGTTAAGGATGCATGCATCTCAATACGGTATACATTGGAGATGACATATCCATTTTCCACTATGAGTTCAGCTAAGCCAAGGCAAATTGCACATGAGACATAAAGATTTTGGATGGCTTCCTACCCTTCTTCTCAGATAGAATCTTTAGCTCTTCAAAGTAGTCCACAAGGCCCTCGTAGGTTTCAAGTGCTAAACCACCCCTTCTATCGGGGACCCGCATTGCCAGCACCTGTGGTTGCCGAAGATCTCAAGGCTTGCACACCTGAACCTAGAAGACATGGTGATGGATGAGTCGTCGCACCTTTGTTTCCTTGGTTTTCAACCTCGCATCCCTTCTCACCTTATTTGCCTCCACAAATTTCTATCCCCCATTTTTTTTGGGTTCTCCTTCTGGTCATGCACATGGTTGACCATCTCAAAGGTGGAGGCAAACCTTGTCTCACCACGTGGCTCTAGCATCTTATTGCTAGTTTGCTCACAAAGCCAAGAGCAAGGCTAGTCATTGTTTGGCACATAGAAAAACACCTTCTTGCATCTGCCAATGATGGTTGCACCCTTGGTCATCTTGGTAACATCATTCATGAGATGGTAAATGTTGTGCACGTAGCATCCTCAAAAAAACTGTTGTGGGTACTTCTTCTTGAGGTTGATGGATGCCTTTTTTTATGGATGTGTTGTCACAAACAACATAAACCACCTTGCCAACCCCCACGATGTTGATGGTAACTTCAATCATGCTGGCGATATAATTTTCTTCCTAGTTGAGGCCACAGGCATTGAGCAAAGATAAGTGGACGGACTCTTTGGCGTTGCAAGCCATTGCTTTGTAAATGGGTCTTTTTTGGTGGACAGACCACTCCTCCACTGCTACAAAACACCCATAGATATCCCACACCTACTTTAACAGAGCATAAAGCTCCTCTTGATCCCTATCTAGCTTAGGGAGCAGGTCCTTAACAAGTCTGGTATGGTTGGCTAACTTGAAAATAGATGTTTTTCTGTGAGCAGATTTCACCACCTCGTGCAACACTGATTCACGTCTAAAGACGTATGCTGCTACTTGGATAGCCATGAGCTTGAATATGTCAAGCTGGCACCTGGTGTTTTGGTTGCGCTCAAGGTGTTGATCTATGTTCAACTCTCGGAATAGAAATGCTCCTTTGATGTGAAAATGTTGAGACCATTTCAGGAGGGCGGGCTTGGCATGGCTATCATTATGCTTGGACTGTCACAGGACAAGTGTACCATTATCACTATCTACGCCTAACATGACCCTAGTTTTTGCACATGTGCTCGCAATCTCATGTTTCTCCTAGAGCTTCACTCAAGCCACGGGTTTGTCTTTTGTGCCCCATTCTGATCCAAGTCTCTTGTAGAGCTGGTTTTTTTCAGGTTTCTATCCAGTAGGTGGGGTAGCCTCATGGTCCAACCCAAGTGCGTCTTGAGCTGTGGGTGGTGGGTATGCGCACATCCCAATGTTGCAGTTGTCGCCTCTCAAATGACCGCGGATGCATTCTCATGTTTGGACTTGATGCTGCCACATGTTTTGCATCTGGAATTGGCTTTCTTGGTCTTCATGGGGATTGGCTTGCACTGCTTACACAACTCCTTTGTGAGGTTATCTCTGCTACATCGGCGTTCTTGAGGTTGATTGCAACAAGATGCATGAAAGGAGGCATCCTTCACACCTCATTTTGGAAGAAATGACTAGATTGTGCCTATAACAGAGGTGGAAACCCTTGATGGCTGAGAAGAGGATGCAACGGTAGGGACATTTTGGTGCAAAACAAAGTGTTTTACTAGGATATGAATAGAAGTGCAGCATGTTATTGCCACTTACAGGTTATGAACATCAACAACAATACTTGAGCCGTGGTGTATGACCCATGCACCCGTGTGCATTTGCTCTTGTTTCAGTTTGGTGGTACGAGGTCTTTGAATCTTTTGCATGTGATGAGAAAAACTGTTCAAAATGTGGTCAGACACTTTAAACCAATGGTTTACATTGATTTTTGGACACTAACAACTTCTCTGCCTCATGTGAGATCCCCCCTTATCATCTCATTTGTGATGTTTTCACATTGTGAAAATGAATTCACAGACCAAGCATGAACACCGTAAACTTTGATGCTGATGTCACTTTGGGCTGTCTAGTTTGTAATAATTTTACCATGTTAAAAAACTTCAAAACTAGCATTGAGTGTTATTGTGGATAGATGGTATAAGTGGATGTTGAACAGTTCCATGATGTTCGTTCACTATATCTAGATATGCCGATGCTGTTTGAAGAAACCTGTGACTTGCTAGTCATGGCTGACTTGTATCATGCATACATGCTCACTTGCATGCATGGTGTAGTGCAGCGAGTTTTGTGGCTTATCTGTCAATGTAGGCTTGCACGGCGGCGGGATTGAGCGTAAATGTGAAGTGTCCATTTTTGCAAAAATACCCAAGTTCCTGAAGAAGGTCTTCACATTTCCAAAGTCAACATTATTGTAAGCTCTGGGTTGTGTTTATGGCCCTTCCATACAAGGAGGTAGCAACAATGTAGCTGATTGCTACGTTATCTTTGTCAGGTTCCTACAACGGGCAACAAGGGCAACATTGGATCATTAACACGAAGATTGAATTAGAAAGATAAATGAAGGTACTCATCAACACGCAACATTTATGTCAAGGCCAAAGCACTTGAATTTGATCATATTTTTGTAGTGTAACACATGAAACAAAAGGCAATCGTGCCTTTTACATTCAAGTGCGTCTTACAAAGTGGAAATAGATGTCATGAAAGTGGGTGCACGAGAGTTTGTTTTGATGCTCAGAAGTAATAGGGTTGAGCTGTATACATGAAGCATTGTCTAGGTTTGTGAAACATAGCTTAAATTGCCGAGGCCACAACGTTCGTGTGTTTCTTAACACTGTGCAAAATATCATCTTTCACATTTCTTTCAGTATTTAGTTTACAATGACAACAAGTTAAGTTTCGTTTTTAAGTATGATGTATCTAGAATGTAAGAAACTCATTGATACTGATATGGAAATGTGAATGCTTACTTGACCCCACATTACTCATACACTTCCACAACTTTTTATTCAATTAATGGTATAATTCACCTGCTAAAGAATGTTGGTATCATGATTAAAATTCAGCCATTTTGTCGTAAACATCCAAAATGAAACAAATCTCTTTCAATGCATGTGAAACTCTGAGGTAAAGGAATAACATGAGAAGAAACTAGCAATGATGGTGAATTTCAAGCGTAGATTGTTGCAAGATGGAGTACATACTATCAAGGTAAATCTCTAATTTTTTACAACAAAAACTTGAAAAGTCATCTATTTCAGTAACAGATAACCAAAATGAATGGTTACTTTCCTACCGCAAACCACAATTATGGCTTGTTTGATTGTTTATTTAACTATGGCTTTGCCGATTGTCAAAGATTACCTTGAAAATGAATGAACTGAAATAATCTCAACTGTTTTATTCTTGAGCAAGGCTAGTGTTACATTCTCTTGTACACCTACATTGCAAGTGATTGGCATAGGAGTTTTGTGTGAACATTTATTGATGTAAGTTTATTTTGATGGACATAAGAAGGTGGTGTTTTCTTCATTTAAAAAACTTGTATGCAGAAATGTTGAATTTGTAGAAGCTTCAAGGTTTTCTCTGTGTATTTTTGTAGAAATTTGAATTTGTGATAATGAATTGTTTTATGGTTATTGGATTTTATAATACCATTGAAAACATGGGTAATTTCATGCCATCTTCAAAATTTCCTACAACCCTCTTGATAAGAGCTTGTAGTTTGTGCACTTGAAACCCAAATTCTCTAAAAAGGTTGGCATAAATATACATATGTATTCCTTTAGACCTCTTCCTTTTGTGCACCCTTTCATTTCCAAATAGATAGTTTTATTTTCTCAGTTTTTTCCACCTCCAATGACAATACGTTTAGGCACAACTAGGTAGGAAATGGAAGGATGTCCATGAGCTTGTACAATCATTGGGAGTTGATCATGTTTCCATTGTGTAGGTCATGTTCCATGCAAAACTGTTAAGTTAACTAGTACAATTATGTACTATGTAAGAGCCATACGGTATGGATTGTCAACAGTCTAGCTGGCATGAATTGGTTCAATTATGATGCTGTTTTTCCATCCTCTAGAATGACCTTGACACATTGTAAGCTCCTCTTTGTTTCCCCTTAAACTCCAGAACATTTATTAGCACCATCTCTTTGTTCATTATTTTATTGACTTTCTTTTACATGTGCATGGTGTGTGGACTTCATTATAGTAAGGGTTTATTGCTGTACTCATGCTGATAACTTTGATAAGAAATTAATGGATATTAGAATTCAAATAAACATAGGATGTATTGTTGAACAAGGTTAAAGATAAAGAAGTTGGTTGAGAAGAGATATCAGGGAAACAATATATAGTGACATTATGTTTGCGCCATCCGTTTTGAATTTGTGAGCATGCACCCACATCTTGTGGCCATTCAGTTTTTGAAATTCAAATGAGGAAGATTTCCAGCCCAAGGAAAATTCATTAAGTATCCTAACACATCATTAGCAAATGTGTTAATGCCCATTAATACCTAGTTAAACATGAGAGCATAACTATGGGCTTTGAATCACCTAAAATAAGGCAACCCATCAAGGTAGGGGAAACAAAATTACACGAATACCAGGTCGACATGATTACATAATCTATGCTTTGCAGTTAGGGTGGATGGCCTCAAAAAATGCAATGATTTTTTAATGAGCAAGTGATACTAGTCGAGATGACCATCATGGCTCATTGCTGATGTGCTTCAT
>SZWC01007945.1:24016-86266 GCA_023375785.1 Penium margaritaceum
TCTCTCTCTCTCTCTCTCTCTCTCTACTTCTCTCTTTTCCTTTTTCTTTGTATTGTTTTTTGTTTGCCTTCTATTGTCTTTCTCTCTCTATCTTTCTCTCTCACTTCCTGTCTTCCCCCCTCAGTATCCATGTTTATCTACAATTTAAAGTTTCCATTCATGGAGAAAGAGGACGCTTAAATTATTGATTTGTCATTTTTAGGCCTTGGCTTATTTCATCTAGTCCTTTCTTTTGTACAATTATTCCAAGTTCATTTTGGAACTCTTACTTTCCAAATGTGATCAAGGTCAGATTTTGTTTTGTTAAGGTTTAAAGTGTTTATGTCAAGTTGACCTGATTGTGAAATTTATTGTTACGTTCAATAACCTATCAACATTGGCCAAAGATGAAAACGAACAGTTCATTTTTCAAGATAATTGATAGATTTTGGTTTTTCATGCATGCGTTTTCTAGCCATGTTTACACCATCGCATCTTACCCATCCAATTCCAGGAATAGTGAAGATGGGAAAGTGTGCTCCATTTGCATGGGAAGGTGCACAAATCATATATTGAGTACGTGATTTTGCACATTGGAAATGTTTACCTGTTTGCAATGTCTCTTTGCAAACAACACACAAGGTCTGAATACAATGTTGATCATATGTTCTCTCAACAACTTAGCTTACAATGATAGTTGTTGCTTGTGGAAATCAAGCAAAAAGAGTTAACAGTTTTTCGTGCAATCCACTTCAGAGCTTGTGTTCCCTTAGAAACGTAATTTTTTTGTTGTCTTCTACACGTTCCTAGTGAAACACTTCTTTAATTTGGTATTGAATTTGGTGGCCTCTATATCTTAGATTCCATATGCACATCAAAACGTTTGTATCATGTGAAGACAGAGAAGAATCGTTATGGTTGGCTTTTTCTATTTGTATTCCTCCATTGCTATCTGTTGTCTCCATTGGAAAATGGGGAATAACCAAAGCTAGGTTATTGCAACCTATGTTCTCTGGAAATTTATTTTCCATCTCAAAAGGGTGAACATATATGCTTGGACAATATTGTTTCGTGGATTTGAGACAAATAGTAGATCTTAACAAGAAAAGACAACTTTATGTTGAGGTCTTACTGAACACGAGGTTGGTGCAACCCAGAGGGTCGCACATTCAACTTGTGCAACAATCTCATTGAAAAGTATGATCCTTGTCCCATCTAAAGTCGTATGGGCAAACAACACCTAATCTTCACCATATCGAACCGAGTTGGTTGGCATCTTTGAGGGTCTGATTAAGTTACCACCTTTTTGCAACAAAAGCGCCCTAACTAAACCAAGAAACAATGATGAAAACACTTTGTTCAAGATGGACAAAGCTTCTTGTCAATGATATCGAATTCTAAACTGTCATTCTATGTTTTAGGGATTGAAGTCTAGGGATTGAATTCTAGAACGTTTGACACGCATAACAAACTTGTTTTGAGAAGGCGAGTATCACAAAATAATAATGTAGATGGTTTCTTGTTACTGTGAGCCTGTGTTGATATCGTTCTCACCCAATTTCTCCTTCCTTTAATGTTTGGAATGAGTCCTAACTATCCACTATCTTCTCTCTTCAATATTTGATATGCTCAAAAGTGATTAAAACACTTCCACTGTTTTTCATGTGTCAATTGCTAGTGACGGCTAAAGGGTTCATTGGTTCTAAAATCCAAGGCATTTCAACAATGGTCATTGCGGTCCGTGATTGAAAAAGTCAAGAGTGAGAGTTGCGAAAAAATTATTTGTCATGTCTTGGTGAAACCAATCTTGTAGTGGCTTCGAAATGCATCCATACATTGAGTGTGTGATACGTGCACTTCATAACACATTTGAGGTGCACTTGTCACATGCATTTACCATGAACAGTGGGGGGCTTCTCTAGAACGCCTTGTTAGGACTCAAGTGATGAAAAAGGTGGAATGATTAAGGTAAGATTCTCTGTTAACGGCCATCATTAAGTAGCTTCTTGTTAAGTTTGCAAAGCGATGATATGGGAAAAGTGCATCAAACAGATAGAAAAAGTGAGCAATGGAAGATTTAGTACAATTTTGAAGTTAAAGATAGATGTGACATAGAAAAAGAGTTTGTACACATGTACGTCAAAATAAAAATTTTACAAGTGAGGTGCTTAGTAATCCGTAGAAAAGATGTTCAAACTGCACCAAGTGTGATTCTTAGTTTTTAAGATATAAATTCCTATTTAATTGAGGAATATGACAATTGGATTGGCCCTAAAGATACATAGAAACACATAATTCAATGACAAACATGTAGATAGATTTAACCTTAATTTTGTACAAATCATAAAGTACAACCAAATGATAACAAGGGAGGTTTTACTGCCACATAGGAAAAAATTCAATCTGTACCGAGGCACATGTGACAAATAAGCACAAATAGTGCATTCTTGGTGTATTTCTATATGGGGACTGGCCACCCTTAGCACATGCACTAGACATATACAATAAGGTACCTCTTAAGGAGGATATTGTCTGGCATTTAAAACAACACTCAAATTTTATCGAGACACATGATACAAATTCACAAAGAGAGTGCGCTCATTATGCACATTTGTATGGTAACTAAACGCATAACTTCATGACACAAGCCGCACGCACGGAAATACCTCTTAAGATGAGAAACATTTGGCCATGAAGGACAAAAGAAAAGGTATTCTAGGACACATGAGACAAATAAGCGTTGTGAGTGCACAATTTTTGTGCTTTTGTTTTGTGATTGAGCACAGTCACCACATGCACAATCTCACGCACTTTAGTGCCTTTCAAGGAGTGATATTGTAGGCCATAAAAGACAAAAGTCATATGTTTCCAAGCAGATGCAACATTACACACTCCATGTGCGCTAAGAATGTGCTTTTGTATGGTGACAGAGTGCAATTCCCACATACACTAGCCCCACGCATTGATGTCCCTCCTCAGAAAAGACTTTTTGCCATGTACGACAAAAATAGTGGCATTCTAGGACATATGAGGCAAATTAGTGCACCAAGTGAGTTGTTAGTGTACTTTTGTATGACGACTAAGACTAATGTTTTGGGCTAAGGGAATGACGAAATATTGGAGAGGAGAGAGGGAAGAAAGAGGGAGCCAAGCATAAGGAGGGATGAAGGGGATTTGAAAGAGAAGGGCAAGATTAGAGGAGGGATAGGAAGATGGAGGAATATAGGTGAGGATATACAGGGAAAGGGAGGAAGGGAGAAAGGGAGTGAGTGATGCAGAAATGGAAGGACACAAAAAGATGAAGAGACATTGTGTAGGAGGGAGGGAAGGAGGAACAAATAGAGGAAGGGATTGCACAAGGAAGGAGGGAGTTAGGGATAGAGGTAGGGTTAATTTAAGGACATAAATGGACAAGGTGGATTGTTTATGATGTTGGTTATCATGATAGGAAGCTTGAATGGAGTGATAACATGCATCATGTTGTGACTTCGGGTGTATGGAGGTGTGTGATTGGATAAGTGGGTCAACTAGAATATGTATTTTTGGTGGTTAGTGGATTTTGGAAGGGAGAGTGGTTGGGGGTTGTGTTTATTTACTAGTGTGTTGTTTGTGTGGTGGTTTGTCTTTGGTTTGTGGCAGCTGGATGTATTAGGGGAGGGAGGGGGAGAAAAAGTGTATGTATGGAGTGTGTGTGCAGGTGTGTGGTTGAGTGAGTGTAGGTGCCATCATAAGCATACCCTTGTGTGTTGTTTTGAAGTTTTGTTATGCACTAGAAGAAGCTTGTATCAGGAGAAGTAGTATAACGAGAAAGGTAATAGGAATTTGGTTCTTCACAAATGGTATTATGTGTGTTCCCCTAATTTGTTGTGGAGGAATACTGTTGGTAAGTTGAGGATGGGAATTTGATGAAAGTGTATGTGGAGATTTCATGAGGAGGTGCATATTTATCCAAGATTTGAGGCACTCAATATGTAAAAATGTGAAGTTAATCACGTGGGTTGAGCTGGAGGTGGTTGGTAAGGGAGCTGTTTGTTGTTTGGTGAAGTTTTATATCAAGAGTTTAAGTGGAGATGTTTTCATGTGTGAGCATGCGATGGATGTTATCATGGAATTGTGTGAATGTGTTGCCAGAATTGTTGTTCAATAAGTTGCGAAGGGGGTTGGGCACTTGATTTGTAAGTGTGGAGTGAACACCTGATTTTGTTCACTACTGTACCACTTCACATAATTAAAACGGGATGATTGTGGATGATGGAGGTTCAGTGGTGGTGAGCTTTGATACAGAAGGGTTATGAGGAGGTTTGTGAAACATTTTTCTTTGGTGTGGGTGAATATGTATGAATGTGTATAATATCTCATTGTCAATGTGAGAGTTAGATAAGGGGAATGATTTTGAAGTGGATATACTAATTGTATGGAGAGATGTACTCTTGAATGACCTAGTTTCATGTAATATGTACACTTCAATACAAAGATTTGTCTTTTCAAAGTTGGAGGGTCTGTGAGGTGAAGTGAATGTGGCAAGTGTAACGGAAGTTTGTAAAACATGAAGTGTGGTGAAAGAAGGTGGACACTAGTGTAAGTGTTTTTGAGTTGAAAAAAAAATCATGAAAGATCTATAAAATTCCATAGTTAGATTTAATAACAATGATTAACTGTGAACACATTGGCAAATGTTCATGGAAGTTTCTCTTATGTTCTCTTGAAAACATGAAATGCAAAAGACATGGGAAGAAGTAAAAAACGAATCTCTGATGTGACAAGTTTTTAAAACCAGACTAACTACACAAATACTAGTGAAATAAGAAACCACAAATAATTGGCATATTTAGATCCAAAGCACGAGTGGTCATAAGAGGAGAAATTATGTGTTACATATACATTTCTTGCAAGAGGTCTTTGTCTTCATTGATAGGATGATAGTTTTCTATAGAAATTTTCAAGTCACGTGTTGGTCAAGCAACATTTTTCTTGTACGTGACTGGTTAGATGAGGCCATTATACACTCTAGCCCAAATACTTATTGGGTTTTTCCTCTTTTGTTTTTGTTTTTTCGCAATCAAGGAGTGAGAAGCTAATTGTTCAAGACAATGAGGCCATTTGATTTGACGTCTTTGGTAAAATTTCTTTTGGGATTTTAGTTGTCCCATCTAATGTTTTATCTTCCAATCTATCAGATGTTTTTATGATAAAGGAATCAAGACAAATTGCTAACATGGAAAATCAATGCATAAAAACAAAAAGGTAAGAAGAACATAATTGTATGTAACGTTATTTGAACAAGTTAAATTCCGTTTCAGATTATGACACATAGATTGTTTGTAGTTGTATTCTATTAGGCAAAAATCCTAGTAAAAATTTTGATTATTTGAACCTTATGTTTTTTATTGTAAACTGATCAATCCCTGCACCCCTCTTTTACCACATCAGTGAGCTGTAGAAGATGTCTCTGCAGAGCAAGTCACCAATGCTCAAATTGCATGAACGAAACTTGTGGATTCGATTTGTGAACAAATGTTTTCTTTAGTTGTGATTTCAAGAGAGGTCATCTGCTAAGCATTACATTTTTCATCGATGCCTAAGTGGAAATTGTTTTTCTCTTGTATGATGATTGATGCAAAGCATTGTTGTAAGAAGAACATGCACGTCTGAATCAAAGTGTTATCTGAATCGGAACTGGACCCAACTCCAATCAATAGAGATTTCAACGGGTATTTTCACATAGAACTGTAGAAACTTTGAATTGTAGGAAAAAAAATTGTGGAAATGAACTTTCCAAGTACTGATAAATGTAAGAATTCACAAGTGTGTATTTTATCCATGCAAGCTTTTGTTCACCTTTTCATACCACGCTCACATGCAATCTTTCAACATGAAGGAGAGGGGCAAAGGGAGGGAATAATTCATGATCATGAGAGGACAAGTCTGAGATACCCAAAATGATGAAGATGTACATGAGAAACTTGAGTCATGTGTTGCCTCTCAAATGTATCATCCAACATAGTGTGGCAATACCAAATTTTCCTTGTATGTACTCTATGCGCATCATTTAACGACCAGCATTGTTTGAATTTTAAAATGTACCAAGGTATGTGTCGTATCTCTTGTAAATATTCAAAAGAAACTGATTTTTGTTTAGTGTGTAATACCTTTCAAAATACTTCTTACATAAGGAAGCTTCCTAACCTTTTCAAAAGGGAGAAGGAATCTACGTCAAAATTGTATTAATTATTTCTTTGAAAGAGTGTCTCTATATGTTGGATTTCAAGTGTATGAAAAGGTTCTCACCATCTTCCAGCATTTCTCAACGATATAGAAGGAATTTGTATGCAAGTCAATTTGGGTGGTGAATATTTGTTTCTCTCCATTTGTATTAAATAAAGGCATTAGAAGGGTAGGGGGTGACGATTGGATGGCAAAGGGATAGAGGAAGGAAGGGTTTGAAGCAATTAGGGAGGGAGGGAGTAATGGATTGAGGGGAAGACAATTAGAGGGGGGAAGTAAGAATAAATAAAACGTTTGAAGAATGGAAAATGGGTTGATGAATATATGTGCAAAACGGAGGATTAAAAAAAGGAAAAACAGATGGATAACATAGAAATTAGGATGGGGAGGGACAAACACAAATGATGAACAAAGATGTATTTAGAAAAATAACAAACAAAATAGGGGAATGAAGATGGACCAAATGACAATCGGAGGGAGGCAAGGTGGGTGTGAGTGGAGAGAAAGGCAGAGCATGGAGGTGTAGGTGGATCACACATTGAGAAAGGGGCACCATGTGCCCCAACGAGGGAAGAGGCTGTCAAGTTAGTTTACAGTGTGGGAGGGGGGTACCTTCCACATGCGCCAAGAAGATCGGTAGGGTTACATGAGCCAAGTGCAACAGGGGGAGGGCACCACACAATCCAATGTGAGGGGAGAGGACTCATTTTGTAGGCTTATGAAGGGGAGGGTAGTGTCAAGCAAGAAAAAAAGGGGAAGATTGCACCTCACATAGGGAAGGGGAAGGAATGGAAGTGCCTCATGGGCCAAGGCGATGAGGGTGCTACAAGCCTTGACATAGGAGAAAAGGCACCATGCATACCCAAAACATGAAAGACATGGAAACTTCTTAGGTGGTTGATGGGGAATCCGATAGTCCGAAGCGAGAGGGGTGGAATAAAGAAAAACGTTTGAAGAAGGGTGGCCATGATGCCATGTTAAAGATGGATATTGAGATTACGAATTTGTTTAACTATAGACATGGGTTTATAAATATCTATCTATAATGTGGGTACACCATCTTCATCATCTCCATGTGGATGCACATGGACCCAACATCATGTAGCTATTAAAACATACTAAATTCATATCAAGAAAATGTTTACTTATGGGAAAACACATTTGAGAGCCTATTTCACTATTCGAGAATACAAAGCCACCCATCATAGATGAGGTTCCCTCCTTTCACGTCATTATTTATGGAGAAATACTTGAAGTTGAGTAAAAGGCTTTTAAACACCCCAAAGATAAAACAATTCTGGTAAATAATGGGAGAAATCGAGGCTCTCATCAATGTTTGGCAATTCAAGATGAAGAGTTTTGAAAGTTTTGGACATGCGAATTCACGTAATTTATCACATTTAATTTCTCAATGTAGAGTTGTATCTCTTTGTGTGCATGAGTGTGATTCATGAACAAGTGAAAATAAATGGATAAAAAGGATTTTCAACATAAAGTTCAAGTTTGAAATTCAAAGGTTTCACTAGTTTTTGAAAAGGGAAAACAATATTCAAAGGCGTGTGGAGTTTTTGAACACTGATGTCAATGTGGCACAAAAAAGTCTTTTTTCTTATGTTTATGTGTGTGTGTGTGTGTGTGTGTGTGTGTGTGTGTGTGTGTGTGTGTGTGTGTGTTTGTTTGGGTGTATTGTGTGTGTTTGTGTGTGTGTGTGTGAGTGTGTGTGTGTGTGTGTGTGTGTTTCTTTTGTGTATTTTACTTGTGCATTTGATGCTCATGGAAGTTATTCATTTTCTGATGTGATGTAGTTATTGTGGAAAGTTCATTATTAGAAGATTTTTTCCCATGATAGAAAATGGAACAAAAAGGAAGAGAGCCTGAATGAGGGAGGGGGAGAGAGATTGTGTGTTTTTGATTGATGGATAATGAAAGGTGAAATGGGTGGTAGGGAAAGAGGGATGAAGGATGTGAGTGATAAGGGATGGAGAAAAGCGTAAAAAGAAGGGAGAGGAGAAGGAAAGAAATGGATAGGAAGGATGGGTGGAAAAATACAAGGAATGGAGGGGAGAAGGGGTCAATGTCAGAAAGTAGAAGGAAATGACGGATGAAGGCTATGATAATTAGAGAAGATGGATGTAGAACCAATTTATGGATACAGTTATGGATGACCTTGGTTTCTAATGGGTGGAAAGAAGGAAGGAACATGATGAGAACGCACGTAAGAGAGAAAGAAAAAGAGAGAGAGATAAAGAGTAATAGATAAAAAGAAAGTGATGAAAAACTATAGTTAGAGTGAGCAGAGAGAGAAACGACTAGAGAGTGCATAGAAGAATATGATAAAATGAGGAAGGGAAACAATAATGGTTTAAAATGGTGGGAGATATGTTGTGACGCAAGCAAGTATGATAAGAAGAGAGGGAGAATGGTAAACAAGGATAATGGATTGTGAGGATAGGTAGGAGGCCAAGGGCAAGAAAATGCAACGCCAGTAATGCCTTCTACTCAAGCACATGAGGGAGGTGTAGAGGTTGCCACCAACACTAGCCTTGATGAGAATGCAGCCCTCAGTGGTGGCAATACCCTTGCTCTTCCCTCTGGTACAAAATGCACAAGTTTCATGGACAAGGGAGCTAAGCGTGGTTGTGGTATGAAGTACATTATGTTCTTTCTATGTGCACCAATAACAAATTGTCCATTTTGTGTGCAATAGTTTACATTGTTTTCAGCAAGTAATCGTGTGCAATACTTAAAACACCTGTGTTACCTTCAATGTGAATGTAAGCTTGTGCACTGATTCAGAATGGAAATGCGGTAGTACATCTGAGTGTACTATCACATGCATAAAATTAGGAAAATTCATGTGAACAATCAGTTAATTATGTAGTAAGATTTTCTTAGCGCTGCTCAGAAATGGACGTCCCATGCTACCTTGTACACATTGTGTTGTAAAAAAAGGGGTTTTATTATGCACTTTGGACCTTTACACCCCCAATTTTTGCTTTAGTTGCTATACAACAGCCACGATGCCCAAAAAATGGACTACATTGTTGATTGTTTTTAACATGAACATAATGTTATTTATGATACAAAGGACAACATTATAATGAACCGATTCACAAATATTCATGTGTGAATCATAATGACAACATGTACTATCATGGCATATCTACATTGAAACAGGTGTAAATCAACTGCTTCAATGATTTTACCTACTTATTCATCTTAAGCATGAGACATGTGATAAAAGTTAGGAACAATTAATTTTTTTCATTACATAAAATGCATAGCCTTTAACAAAGGCATATTCAAAGCCCCACTGATAGACGTTGGATTATTTGAGTCATACAAATGTTTCCTAGTGTTTTAAAATAGGGAAAAATAGCTCTAATACCCACATTTTTGAAGGGCGGACCACCCCATATCCAAGTGCAAAATTTTACATCCCCGATATCCACATAGTTAAATACAAAGAACCCCATATCCAGTGTTCGCGTCGATTACGGCGCCATGTCCACACCGGTTTTTCTTCCACACCATACCGGTTTGGCGTTGTTTTTTGTTAGGGGGGTACATGGGTTGTTTATCTTTACGTTAAATGTTGTATGTCAAAAATCTGCAAAACCTTACTGTCTGTTGTTCGTAAACATTCGGCTTCAGATCATCGCGCTGTTAGTGCTGAAAATTGAGACCGTCCAATAGTGTCGGGTGCATGGTGTGAAATGTGAGTGACTCCCTTGAACGGCCTCAGGTAAATGGGGGGATTGCATTTTTACAAAGGAAAGACGTCGGACTTCCTCTGCATGTACCTAGTATTCAGCAGGGACAGATTGTTCATTCATAGAATGCATCCTTCCTATCGGTAGTTACAACACGCTGGGAGAAGTCGCCTAGTCAGCCAGCTGGCCATCGCTATTTGCAACCGCCAGCCGGTGAACTCGCAGAAGTCATCGTTTTGTCGACGTTCCATGCACTGTCTCCATAATGCAATGAGGCACACCGATCCGGTCCACGTGCATGTACGGGGCGATCCGACCCCGCGAAGCCGTGCCACAATTTCTATTTTCGCATGCATGCAGACGTTGCATCAACGAGGGCCGTGGAGTGCACCGAGGTCCAGCATCGTGTCCACAATGTCTGGTGGTCACGCACTAGAGCCTACTCACGAGCGCTCTCGACAATCGGGCCCAAGGCCTCGAAATGCTAGTCACACAACCACCACACTCAGCTGTCGTGCGCCATGGAAGCGCTATAGGACGTCACATAGCTCGCTGAGTTCGGATATCTACTGTATTTACTTTCAATTTTACATTTAGTGTACCCAGGTCATCGAAGATGGCTTCCTAGTTGCACTAGGCTGCATCTCGTAGGCGTAGTTCAAGAGACGCTACTACGGTTTCCCAACCTCGTGGTCTCTCACGCCTGTAGCTCAACGAGCCAGGTCTCGTCCCCCAAACCCCATCCACCCAAAACCTCATGTACGACGAGCATTTTGAGCATGAGCAGCGTGCTCAAGTGCTCCTCATTTTGCCGGAACAAGCAAGAGACACACTCATGCTCTCTCGCCTGATTCATGTTGATGGTAAAAATTGCGTCCGATATTCCCTGTCTGTGCCCAACTCAGGGTCATCCATCTGTCCCTTCACTCTTGCCATGTCCTTGTCGGTGGTGAAGTGTTGTCGGACGATGAGGCGTGTCGTCACGCCCCAAAGCGCAACAAGGTGCAGCCTACTTTCCCCCCTGGGATGTCGTTCCGGGACATGGCGGAGGCACGCGCAACAGTGGATGACTACGCCATCACCAACCGAATGACTATTTGGTGGGTGTAGAGCGAGATGACGCGGTTTACTGCACGGTGTGGACAGTTCAAGGAGAAAGATTGCCCGTGGGTACTTGTAAAGGACACTAAAACTGCAAACAGAGTTGCTGCTGCAGCATCTACGGTGCTTGTAGCAACAGCAAGGGCATCAAGAGCTACGGGTGCCGCAACTGACAAAGATGAGTACGACCCTGAGGCAATAGGCTAAAACTCTACGCAGGAGGAGATTTACGACCTTGAACGGCATGTCCTTAGCGACTCAGATGAGGGGGAGGCCGAGGACGGCGATGAATTCGCTGACCAAAGCAGGAAACGGAGTGGGAGGCCAGAACAGTCCGTGAACAAGAAAAGGCCTACGTCATGGATAGTTGGGAGGAGTGCGCAGAGGAGTGGGATGACGACCCCAAAGTGTTTTGAAGTGTAAGTTTGCTCCTTCATGTTCATGTGGTGTTTCCTACTATCCACTTAACACTGGTGCAAATTTTGTCATTCATTGTATAAAGTTGCCATGTGTCTATTGCAGGTCACAACATGGAGGAAGAAGGTGGGAGCACGTGTGATGAGGACTGACAGAAGACTTTGGTTCCTTACCACCACCTTCGGGATTACAAGGATTGCCACAGTAGCAGTCGTGTGTCACGGCTGACTGTTGCAGGGATAGTTGTAGTGAGGGTGTAGTGCTTTTGGGGTAGGGTGTGTCTCATACATGGCAGAACGGCATGCAGTTGTGGCGAGTTATGAAATAGATTTTATAGGCCATTCATGTTGTGGTGTGAAGAATCATTAAACCTAGGGTTATGTGAATGCAAAGAATTCAATTAATGCAATTGGTGTAACATGGAATTTAGTAGTAGAAATTCAAGTACTCTCTTGTGCAAAAACATTGTATAAAGGGCAGGCATTGTCCTATGGTTCATTCTCTTCACCGCATCTTGTCTTCACTGAATTGCCTTTCACACCCACACAGACAGCCATGGATTGTTTTACTTCATTCCTGGCTGGAGCAGGTGTGACATATATCATCATGAAGTGGAAGGATTGGACACCACGACCAGTGCACATTATGAAAATGTATATGTGTCCTTGTGAACATAGAGCGTGGCATAATGCGGATAGCGCATGTGATGAGGAGCTGGAAGAAGTCTTTTACGGCGTAGAGGACTGTGACATAGAGGGCGCAGACTCTACGTCATCGGACACAAAAGAGGAGTTAGACTTTGTGGACTGCAACCCTCTTTGTTGCTGTGTCACTGGAAACTTGTGTCTTGCTTGTTAAATCATGGCCTGGATATATTCTTTGCCACCTATGGTTTAGCGATGGTTGGTCAATGGACTGGCCGGTCCTTTCATGGGAGGCTATGTAATGTAGGTGCTGTGGAGGAGGACGTTGGAAAAGTCATTATGAATGCCATATGTGAAAGTCATTCACACGAACAACTTTGCGAACAGCCTTGCCTCCTAAAGTAGTTGGAGGTGTGTGTGTTTGATGCCATGAGGATGTTGTTAAACTCCCCTAAACAATAATTGTGTATCCAGTACAATAGTACACAACTTTGTCAACTTCACCTCAAACGTATGGTTCACACAACTGCGGTAAACATGGGCAGTGGAGAATATTGGGTATCCAATAGGAAAGGGAGATCATTTATAACGAAAAAACCATGGGTTCAAAGACGCGATAACGTCATGGGATGCATCTGCACCCACGGCTCCCAATCCCTATTGGCGTACATACGGCGGCAAGTCGGAGCCCGCATACCCACAATCCAACACATGGTGTGAGGACTCTGCGGCGAATGGTCATACATGGCGTCCCACTGAGCCTTCACCTGCCGCCATGCAGCCTCGGACGTGTCACATGTTGGTTTGGGTGGAACGAGAATGTCCTCACCCCATGGACCACGTCGAGGGGGTTCGATGTTACCCCAACCGAGCATGGGTGGCAGTCCCCGCTCTACGACCATCCGGTCCATGTCCAACGTCAACAAGTGGAGCCCTATTGCGGTGTAAATGCGAACAACCGCTAAAATGTCCATGAAAACAGTGGGTTTCTACGTTAGACTCGGGTTGTTTCACGCAATCACCAAGAGTATGCAACAAACCGTCATGAGCGTGGCGGTTGCTCATGGAACGACCAAACGCGATAGTCAGGGGTGGAGGAAGTAAGGACCAATCGCGCATGTCAGCGGCGTTTGTGAACAGTTACTTATTCAACCGTATTCGGCGTTCATGTCAATGTCATTGCTAAGTTTGACGGCATACACAAGTGCGTTCGCATGGAGGCGAGCCAAAGTATAATTCCATATGCAATACAAACCTTCCCTCCCACAGCAGGATGCTGTCATTACATCTCGCAATACGGTGGACGCCTTTGTTTTTGGACAATTTGACTGTAACATTGTTGTTTAATTTTCAAGTGAAATTTAAATCTGTTGCCGTCGCATTGTATAACCCCCAAAACGGCTCGGGTCCGTCTGCGACAAGTCTATACAAGTGACGAATTCGAATGGATATATCCTTGTTAAAGCAAAAAGTACTGGAAATTACGTTCATTTTTCGCGGCACCTGGACATGGCGGTGAAAAACACCGATCACGTGGTATGGGAGACATAAAGTGTTCGCCATATGGATATGGGGTTGTTAAAAAGCGATACCTGGATATGGAGGATCTATCGAGAAATTGATGGGTATATGGTCACACCCCGTTTAAAATATGATAATCATTTTAAAGTGAAAATTATCAGAAGTAAAACATTTCTTGATTTTGAAGTATTGCAAACCTCTTACTCTAAGTAAGAAGTACTTCAAGTTTATCTTTCTCTCAAATCACTTTTCTTTGCAAATGTTTTAGCCTCCCCCTAATTCTACAAACTTTTCTTTGTGAACTAAAATGACCATTTTGAAGGTTAATGTAAGCATTATTAGTAAAAGTGGGGAATGCGAGATGGGAGATGTGTTAAATAGTATCACATGTGAATAGGAGGAGAGGACGACATGGATAGGAGGAAATTTGTGGGGAAAAATCCGAAGCAAAAGTTTAGTAAGGGAAGAAACACATCGTTGGCAGTTCACACTCTAAATGGGTGAATCTGCTTCTTTGAGAATGCAACAACCTCTTTCTTGACATATTTGTTTGAAAGGTTCACTTGAGTCTCATGTTCCTTTTTTTCAAACACCTCCAACACGTTTTGTCCTCAAGACGGGTCTATGTGTTTTCAAACCAGTGATTTTCTGCACGTATGTGAGTAAAAGTATGTAATTGATGCACAAATATTGGTAACTCCTAAAGGATTGCCAAAATCACCTTAGATACTCAAATTTAATGTAACAAATGTGAGAAAGTATCGAATACATGGCTAGTTAAATCATGTTTAAGAGATACATGAATAAGGGTTGTACAATAAATGAAGGGGGGTAAAGAAAACAAATCTGACCGTGTTAAAGAGAACGGTCATCGCACAAGGAGTTGGGATTATACGTGACCAATTCATGTTCCTTGGCAATGATCCCCTCATGGGAATCATACATAGTGAAGATGCATCATGCAATGAGGATTTTTATAGTAATGAAGGTAAGAATTTTTATGAAGAGGACACTAAGGCTTTGAACATGATTACTCAATATGGAAAAAAAATGGGATGGTGATGACAATGGAAACAATTCATAAAGGTCATTCCATTAAAATGAAGATAAAATGGGAATGAAGTACCTTCCAAATGCGCCACAAGGCACTCATAGACCTATAATGATAAACATTGTGAAAACTTAACGGACATACAATGTAGAGGACAACGGAGAAAGATCCATGGAAGAGGGATTAGAAAAGAAAAGGCATGATGTGCATTTTATGAAGAAATACGGTAAAGGAAATACTAGAGAGTGAAAGGGGTGGAAATTTTAGTTAAGACTATATGAAGAAGAGGGAAGAAGGTAAAGTGGATTTGTTGGCCTAGATGAAGAGAAGGGAGCAAGAAGAAGGGATAGCTGTGGCATAGGGATACGGTGGGAGAGTAAGAGCAAAGATGGTGAACAATTGCACACAAAGTGAAAAATTCCTCAACTAGTGGACAAGGAAAATGGTAAAGGAAAGAATTGATAAAGGGTTGTTAGAGGAGACAAGGTGGAAATGAAGCAAGTGCAATTGTAGAATTTAGAATAAAACTTTATAAGGTAAGAAGATGGAAGGTTTGTGAGGTGACAAAAAAACGAGTGGCAAGGTGTGAAATGGGCAAGGGGATGATGGTTGAAAGGGCAAGAGAAACATTGCAAACATGTTTGACGATTTTTGCGTCCACACACATGTTTGACTCTATCCCTAAGAGCTCTTAACATTCTGAAATCTACTAGCATGATAGGTCTTTCCTTTTACACCTTGTCTTATGATTTACTTGCACTAGGTTGTATGCATCATCACATGTCCATTGATTTTGAAAATCTAGCCTTGTTTAATCAACATTTCCTTTGAAATATGTCTCACACAGTTGCACATATTCTCCCCCTTCTTGGCTTGCCCAAGAATCTTCTCATCCAAGGCAGGAGACACTTCCGCTCTTCAAGCAATAAGTCATTCATGGTGACAAGTTAAAGTGCTAGTTTTTTGACCAGAGCTTATGCTTTCATTGAGTATGCAAGATGGAAATGCTTGTTGATCATTCCTCTAAGACCTTCACACAAAGTGATTGATGGGACCAATCCACAAGTAAAGTTGGTCTCTAGATATGATCCACAATCACAAATTTACTTGTCCAGATCCGAATTCACAACCTAACCCAGTTCTTTCAACACCTTGCCCCAACAATTGATGGACTCGCACATATTACATGGTCCTAAACTCCCTTTGATTGCTCTCCCACATGGAAAAAGGCATACATGCAAGGTTCATGCAAAACACCCATTGACTCTCTAAATAGATGTTAACTACTATGCACATGGCGTATCAATTTCCTTCTTAAATCTAACCATGATGAACTTGTAGATGGTTGCGAACAATTGAAGGGTTGCATGATTACAAAACTTTACATTGCTTTCCGGGCATTTGTAACTTTGAACGTGTCATGAGGCAGCCATACACTTGGGAAGACAATTGCTATATGATTGGAGGGTGAAATGCAACAAACTATCCATGAAATTACTAATGAAACTTCCTCCATGGAATATTGTTCCCCTTTAAACCTTCATTCAATTGTTGCACGTGCAACCTCTCAAAACACCTCCTATAATTCAAGTCATGTTTCTTTCACGATATCCTAAATTTTCTTATTACAAAAAGCATTGAACACATCCAACTCCTTGTATCCAAAGATATCTCAATCCAATCTTGTATTATCATCTGAAACAATCATTAAAATATTCTCACTAAACATGTCAATTATATCCAATATCTGGTCTCCAACATTACTTCCAAATCTTGCAATACTCACTTTCAACAATTACCTAATAAATCAGGTGAATTTTTAGAAACAATCCAAGAGTTTTTACAATAACCACCACCTACTTCATTTGTGGTCTCCGTTGATTCTATTAATAGCAACCTATGGTCCACACCTTCTGTAATCCTCAATGGAAATTGTTCATCCAAAGGGTGCCCCTTCCTGATGAATCTTTCCCACAAACTTATGAGCTTTCTTGCGTAGTTTTGAGTGCCCACACTCATCCTTCATCTTTAAAAAAATAATTCCAAAATCTTGCTTATATTCATTGAGTGATTCTTCAGCAAAACTCCTATACTCTCGTCATGTGCCCACTGCAAGCTCTTGCCCTCAAGGTAAGATCCTAAGTCACTCATTACACTATGCTTGAAAGTTTAGGTGTGGCATTATAGCATACCACAAATACTTCATGATACTTATTCTCATTACCGCCCTTTGACATATGTGCTCTGATCTTCTACTTTTCTTCTGCATTTCTTGCTTTTTTTATAGAATCATTTTAGCGCCAAAGTCAACATGTGAACTTATTCAAGGAAAAAATGACTCATTTGTTTTCTTTGTTCCATTTAATGGTTCAAAGATGAAATGAAAAAATAGAAATACGTGCACAATATGGAAAGGTAGTATTCTTATCATCAAGGACTCCTGCCTACTAAATCTTTTGTCTTAAAGAGGACATGTGGAAACAAGGAGACATTAAACACATTGACAAAAATTTCTATGGAAAAGAATGCAACCATGATAGTGCTTGATCTTAAGAAGAGGTTGTATCTTGACATAAACCATTTAGCATGATGTTTTCACACCAATACATTAAACACCAATGCATGCGTGAACTCATCTTAAGCTTCACATTGTATTTGTAGAGGCATTCTAGTATTTCCTTGTACTTATGAAATGTTTTCTTCCCTTCAAAACTTGCAAGGACAAATCCTAATCTTTGTTTTTTTATTGCATCATGATCAATATTCTCCTTGGTGAATCCATCTTCCTCAACCTTGTTACTCTCATTCAACATCTCAGAACCTTCCTCACCCACATCGCTACTCTCCTAATGAACATCTTCATCATCCTCTACCTTATCTTTACATTCATCCTCACTCTCTTCTGACATCCTCTCATCACCTTGCTCATCAAAATCTTCTTCATTCCTGCCCTCTGTATCTGGACCCTTCATATCACCATCATAATCACTGAACTTCACTTACACCTTATCAGATTCATCACTTTTCATTGAAATGTTTGGAATATTTACAAATATTCTCCTTCACTACTTTTCCCTTATTCATGATATCCACACCACCACCTTGACGATGACCATTGTACCCCATATTCCCATGCTTGATATCAATCACACTTGCAATTGCATCGCCATTGATGCAAGTATCCTCTCCCTTGTCCCCTCCCTCATCCACATGTTCCATGAACACAATAGTTGAAATGATGTCTATGATGATGGCTGAATATATGTTCAGAGGGATTAAATCTTCCTGTGATTGGGTAGTAATTGAGGTGCTTTGAGTGTTGTTGACCTATTTTTTGCCTCAATCCACGCGATGGCATTCTGCATGGTGCCAAAAGTGTGATAGGTGTTCATCCATGACATATACACCAGTAGTCACAAATGACTTAAAAACTCAAAACATGCCTTTATAATCCCATTTCATAACCTTATTCACTTTGCATGGCCCCCGATTTCTTCACTATGTTTAACCATGAAAACTGAGTACCTTCATTGTCAATGCATATGTTTCCATTAATTCCATGACACATCATACGCCCTTCAACTAGATCACCTGTTGTTGCTCGTTCATGCAACACTTGTTGTATCTTGTGTACTTTGAAGAAGTGCACGCATGTTTTGGCATGGCAACTATGTCTAAGCAATAGACACAGATGATCTTAATCTGGTGTGAGATTTGGGAGCGGTCTAAGGGTTGCAGGTGACTTGGAATTGATCCTAGAATGTCACAAATGTGTCTTGTGCTTGACGGAGCGTGAGGACATGATTATCCACTTGATGGAAATGGAGTTGCCTCTTCTTTTTGGCACGTTGTAGGCCATCATCAAAGGTAAGGTGCTTTGTCCCTTTGCTTATTATGACTCGCGACCCAGTCAAGATCATTGCAAGCATTCAAAATGTTTCTTAACGTAGTCCAGTACTATGGAATCGTTTTTTCAACCTACATCACCGTCGTTGGTGATCATCACATACATCATGTCCTATTGATAACAAAATATTGACGTAGTTACCGTCGCCAAATGCAGGGTCTAATTGCCTTTGCTTTGGTAACGGAACAAAACTTGTCCTCCTGTATAAAAAAAGCTCAAACGATTCGGAACATAGTTATTTGTAATCCATGTAGAGAAGTTGGATAGTAATGTATTAGAATGTAAGATGTTTCTTGAATGGAATACAATTACATGTTTTGATGAAATCTGTTGTATTTGTGTATTTTTAAAGGTTTGATTTGTGTCGAGTGCCGAGTTCGACCCCCCTTCTGATGCAAACTGCCTCCTGTGGGGATTTGTACCTGGATATTAATGTACAGCCTCCTGGTTACTTGAAGAGCCCTATTCTGGAAGCCCCCTCCCATTGGATGTCCATGTCATGGGGGTGAATGTACAACATGACGGGAAGAAACATGGAGAAATGTGGAACAAAACCAGATGATGCTGGCATCGATTCGTCCTGCACCGGACGAATCGATTTTAACATGTTTTGACAAACCAAGAATGCACTACATAACACACTGGCCAAGCAGAAGCAAGAAACGAGTGAGAAGGGAAAGCGCCAGCATGAGTCGCTTTTGCCACTCGATGAATGCCGATAACTCAGTATATCTCACGGGTGCATCATTTTTGGGAAATTCTTCTTTGAACGAGAGACCAGAAGGTGTGTTCACGAGAAACTTTGTGAACTTATTGAGAAAAAAAAAGGTCTCCATCGATTACTAGCATTGTCTACTTTGTTGCTAGAGCAGTACATACGAGGCTGGTTTCCGATGATAGCAAATCCTTACATATCTACGACTTGAAAACAGGCATAAACTAGACATTAAATCCTGAAGTTGACATTAAAATTTAAAATTTTGGCAACCAAGACAGGCACCTACCATCGTCTCGATATGGAACCGTCACCTCGCATCTAGGCGAGTCGCAAACCACGCAGTTAGCATTTAGTTGCCCATTTGCAAAATTTTCATCATATTTAGATGTTTGAACAGAGCTTTCCAAGAATCACCTCCGCTGCTGGGATATTCTCTGATGCCGCCTGGAAACTGAATTCTGGGGTGTCAAAGTCTGAGCTGAATTTCGAGGCATTCGGTCTCCCAATCATATCAACAGAAAGTTGCGATGTTTTTCACATTGCAGGGACAATGGGAAGGGGCTGCGTAAACTTTGGACGAAGAATTGTCTCGGTTTACTTCATGTTTCAGGAGTTGTCGTGTCTGGGTTGGGCCGTGATCATTATTGCACGTGACGGTGTCCGGCATACCTGCCACTGTCTGGCTCGCCAGCATCGCAGCGGCCTCCCAGCGCATGGTCGATCATGATTGGTGTGGCTGGGACACACTTGCCAGACTGGTGACGAAACTCTGTGGGTCTCGACACACGCTTTGGACGACACCTATTTCCGGCTGGCATCCAGCGCGGACAATTCGTGGACCATTTTCAGATCTTGTCTCTGCGCTGGCCACTGCTTGAAGGGGATTCAGTGGCATTCAGACATGTAACGGTTTGACGAGCGTTCCGCGATGGCTTCAAGAAATCGCATGCGGCCAAACCTGCCGTCCAAACAGGAAGGGCTGGACATAAAGCCAAGGGATGGTTTGTGCAAGTCTGTTACCCCAACGATGAACTGACGGTGGTATTTGAATAATGTAGACACTTCGGGTCACAAAGAGAAACGTTTCCCGTCTGTGGAGGTCATTAGCTGCAGAAAGAATGAAACAAAACCCTCTTCCTTAACCTATTCAACAATAATGTGTCCCACAAAGTACATACAGTTGTCCCAAAATGACTCATACCCACAGAGCATGTAACAGTATTACCAAAATAAAAAGTCGGATATGCATGATCCTTGTTTTTTATATTATAATTTCTATATTTTGCAATAAAGTGTAATAAAATAATCGATTGAAAGATTCAACCCAAGGGGGCATTTGGAAATCACAAAGTTATGCACGGGATGTATGGTGATCCATTCTGTGAACACGTTTTTGAGAAATGAGAAAAAAAAGTATGAGGCTTGCAAAGACAAACCTCATCCTCTAGGTGGGCACGTTATAATATTTCCATTGAGAAATGAAACAAAACTTCAACCTCATTCTCTCATGGATTCTCCCTACTTTATTTTTCTGATGTGTTAATTCATTGGAGAATAATTCAGTGAATTAAACATGATGTAAAAAAAAATGTTGAGAAAGAGATTGTAAACAGTGAGAGAACTACATATACATGAAATTACATATGGAAATTACCCCATCATGACAATGCATAATCGTGCAAATATGTCCACACTAAAATGATCGTGGCTATTTTGTGGCTAATGTCCCAAAATAAAGTTTGCGCTTGGGAATGTCACTTGGAAAGTTAGTCTAGACAAGCGTAGTGACTCACTGCCTCAAACTTGCCATAGGAAAATGGACAATGTTTTGGCAGGGCAAAGTTGATATAATTAAACATGGGCCTACCCATTGCATGGTAAATTACCACTTTGTAAACAAGAGCCTAGTAAAATTGTTCTTTCCTCCATTCCCAATCATGAAATCATTGTGGGCTAGAGTCTAATGAAACTCAACAACGTAAGTATAATTTGACACATTGACTCCTTCAACATTAGCCTCGAGTACCAAAATCAGGGTCAAATTATTAGAGATCATTTCCTCCATATCAATGTAACATGTGCAACATTCCTTCCCATGAACTTCAGCTATCTTAGATCATTGTACTCATACACATTTGACCACCGTGTAATCCATAATGTCAATCCAAGCAATAAAATTCAATTAGAGGGTCATGTTTTCATAAATGTTTACATCCATAAGACAGAAGAATATTTTTCATGCATAATCCACAAGTCTTCCATTTTTGGAGATGTGGTCCTTCACATACAACATGAAGTGTTGAACACGTGTCTCCTTCGCTCTTCCATGTAATTGGAAATAAACATATTTTCATGTTCTATATGTTTATTGGCTTTGATATTCTCAAACGACCACATTTCTACATCATATGCATGTTTGATGCCATTTTGGATATTCATTGTCAAGGATGTGTACTTGGAAGCAATTAAAAAAATTACTTTCCTCAGCTTTCATATAGTCCGCGTTCTTATGCTTATTTGAGTGAGACTTCCACCCCCATTTTATAAGATTTTATCTATGACCTAATGCTTTAGATTTCCACCAAAGCCGTTGGACATTACACAACATTTTGCGTGTCTTTTGAACATGATTTCATGAAATGAATTGCGACCAAGGTGGAACTTCCCCATGGTATTACCCATGTGTAAAATCTGATATACACATGTTTGGCTTCCTATTTATCATCCAAGTGTTCATGATCGCAAACTTATCAACCGGACCTCTTTTAGCATCATGATACTGGTCAGTTAAACTCATCTAATATCCACAAAGCCCATGCCTCTTATGGAATAATATCAACTTAGGTTTAGGAAGCACCAAGGGCCTAGTTCCTCTTGCTAAGTTATTCTTTTACTTTCAAAAAATTGATCTCGTCTTTTTTGGCAATGATATTTGTCTCTTAGCAAGGAAATCCGCATGAAAGGGTGTCGTCAAACACAATGGAAAATCCTCAATATAAATACTTTTTGTTTCAACCAACCTTCCCTCATGTCCACTTCACAAAGATACCATGGATTGCTCCCTATCAAAAGTTTATCTTCATCCAAGTACGTTAGTTGAGATACATAGATCTTACAAGCATGGATCGTTCCATGACCAAAATTGTTTTGCATCGTGGTCACTGTTTGAATATGCCTTAGCTTCGAACCATGTTCTTGTTATTTCTTATCATTGTTACTAAGTTTCACTACTTTGTGGGTGAACACTCCACGTCACATTTTCCAACTTAATTGATGAAGAAAGGAGTTTTCATTTCCTTGATTGTCATATAATCAGAATTCAATGAATTGATTGGTTTTCCTTTAAGAAACTTTGTTGTGGATGTTCCTTCTTCCAGATCCTTGCTAGATAATTGTGACATTTAGTTGTTTGCATTAAGATCATGTATTAAAACATACTCTTACAACACATAATTGGGAGGAATATGAAGGTGTATATGAACCATATTCTCATATCCTATATCCAATGATTATTTCCATAACCAAACTTTTGGTGAAAATTGGGCCAAAATTCCATAACCAATCTTTTGGTTTTTTACATGCAACCACCGTCATCACCTTCACCATCCTTTCTCTCATTATCACTCCATTTTTTTCTCCATTTGGACGACCTTCATACCTGTCATCCTTTGCTGTGATGACATTGTCACCAACATTTTGCCAATGCTTTAGCTGTTTTGAAGAGAAGCCTCCTTAAAAAACTCTAATGGTACCTCATCCTGGTGAGTTTCGTGTCTAGACCCATAGAGAGCAGCACCTATGGAGCCGGACTATGACTAAGGCAAGGGGCCAGCCAATCCCTAACTTTCATCCTCTTAAGGCGTCATGAGCTCACGGTTCCAATGGATCCTTATCAATGACCTTTTCTAGGCATGAGATGAGATGCACCATTAGCTGTAATGTCAAACCAATACACAACAAGAGATCAAAAAACATTCACCGGGGCATTTGGGGACCTCACACCTAATTATGGTAAATCATGCCATTTGAATATACTACCATACGTATGTATTGAACATACACAACATTTTCAACTCTCAAAAGCTAACATACGTCAGTACACTTGTAAGACCATTACTTCATATGTAAAGAAATTGGTTTTACATTTATTGATGATTGGAAAGATTTGTACCATAGAATTCTTAGAAAATGCATGAATAAAATCAGAATGTATGCATTCTCTTTACGATTACCTGTTAACGTCTCATAATGCTTGCATAGGAGGATTCTCCTATTGTATTGTTCATCCCATTCATTCATAGGCGTCAGTGGCGACTCTGTTCCTTGGAAAAACAATCATCAATGAAAGGACCTCAATCCTTCGGTCAAGATACATGCGACATTGACCCAGCTCTTTTTAATTCTATGGCAATGGTATCCATGTCAAGAGTATCCCCTCACCTTGATTGGGATGAGTGTATTATTGTGAGGAGTTTTGGGAGGGGAGGGGAGACAAACGTCAAGATCCCCCCTCTTTCAAATCCTCTCAGTGTATTGGGGATATGTATTAAGATGTGTAGCTGCTAAAAAACAACACTTTTTCACTTGTTAACACTCTATCTCTACACAATACAAAAGTAAGTTAGAATACATTACCTCCCAATACAATCTCTTGTATACCCCTCCACAATACACTCGTGACTTGGGAGGGAGGAGGGAAGGCAATCCCCCTCCCGGAACCACCACCGGTGCACCAGTGCACCACTATTGTCAGCCTGAGCTGGTTGACTTCAGCAAGTGTTGTTGAGTACATGCCGGGTGTGTAGCTCTTACAAAAAGAAGAGAAACACTTGTGCATCTTTCCATAATGTGCATTAAAACACATAATCCCGAGATATAGTCTGAGATACACTCTCTCCCTGTATAGTCACAAGTGGGAGGAGGAGGCAAACCTCGAGCCCTCTTCCCCCCCCCCCAACCATCCGAGTGTATTAGGGGAGTATGTTGGGATGCGTAGCTGGTACATGAAGAAGAAAAACAATTGTTTTCATTTTTAGTCTATCTTTAAGATATAGTAAAAAAACAAGTGTTTTTCTTCTTCATGTACTAGCTACGCATCCCAATATACTCCACGACTCTGGTGGGGTGAGGGACGTTGATTCCCCCTTTTCCAAACCCCTGGAGTGTTTTGGGGGAGTTTGTTAGAAAGTTTAGAAAGTATACCAAGGGAAAAAAACTTGTATATTTGTCCATGTTTTATCTCCATGGAATACACACATGCACCAACATTCTAGCTCCTCGATGCACTCTCCAAGACATCCCCTTCATACACACACAAATTTGGCAGATAAGGGGTGGGATTTCAAACCCCTCATCTCTCAAAATCCTCCAAGTACCCTACTATAGGCTAAATTTGGATAAAAATCAGTTACCCTTGGGCTTGAACCTATTGCATATTTAGGTTCCCACATTGTAGCCAGTGTGCATAAATTCCTTTCAATACGAGTTATGAAAACAAGCGGGCTAAATCCATGCTTGCATGAAGCTTGTAAAGAAGGAAAGGGCAGAAAAATGTGCCGTGATCGCTTGATTTTGGTCCTTAACATGGATATTTGACCTAGACACCCGGACATTTCTGAACTTTAGAGACCCATAATTCTGGGCCTTGTAGTCAGTGTGCTAAAACTTGGCTCTGTGTGTTTCAAATAAACCAAAAAAAAATCATTTGCAAATGACTATCTAAGTTTAGGCCGTAGTAAGCTATGTTTAGCGTATTTGGATGAGTATCTAGAGCACAATGAAAAAAAAGACTTGTGTATCTTTCCATGCTTTATCTCCACATAACACACAATTGCATGAAAATTCCAGTCCCTCAATACACTATAGAAAGGATGAAGGAACTTGAACCTATGGCTATCTTCCTTAGGATGGAGATCATGCGTGATTGTCAGCAATAGAGACTCTTCTTACACTATACACATTACACATACAATGTTGGGGAGAAAATTTCAAACCTCTTTGATGCAGGTCCCATAGCCTCCACCCTTATCCCAACTGAAGGACAGGTTGCCTTCGAAGTGGATGATCCAGCATAGTTAGGGAAGACGATGGACATGACCCTCTTCTTGGACCGTATTCATTCTCTGATGTAGTTGGCCATGACAACACGACCCAACATTGCCTTCATCCTCAAACTTTTCACGTAGTTCTTGTAATTTCCTTGAGTAAGAGCCCTTCATACAGCTTTACAAGTGGTGTGGAATGCAAAATTCTACACTATACCTTGGACCATGCTTTGACAGTGTACTATGATACCTAATAGCTACACTGATATTGACTAATCCTAGAGCTTAGATAAACGTTGTTGGAAAGGCTATGTGTTTCTTTTGAGAGACAATGTGTCAAGATGCCTGAGGCGACGATCTAGAAAATGGGTTCCGACACAATGGTTCGCGCCAACCGCTCTTGGTATTGCAACCAAGAGATGATATCGCCCTCAGAGCCAAAGTTCCACACTGAGTAGTTCATACAAACCACTTCCTTGCACTGTGTCCTTAGCACCTGGTCACTTTTGCGCGAGGACCTAACTCCTGGGGCTTAGACCAGCCAATGCTTCTTTAGTGTTTACCTCTGGTGGACAACTCTGTTAGGAGTCTCAAAGGTAAGAAATGTCTTCTTACCATTTCCTTTGCCCTCATATCTACCACCATGATCTTCGTCTTCCTTCTTGGGAGCCCTACACTCCCGTGCCTAATGCCCAGGCTTGCCATAGTTATGGTACTTTCCAGGACGCTTTGAATCCTTTCCACCCCCACCATTGCCTTTTCCTCTACCGCCACCGCTTCCGCTACCGCTCTGACCAAAAGAAGAGTTGTTGCCACGACCACCGTACTGTGCATCATAGGCTGAAGTGTTGGCCTCACTACCGCTACAACGCATGGCCTCGTTGCACGCGTACTCAGACACTCCCCCATATGTCAAATACATACCAGACCATACGTCAATGGTCTGGTTCGGCTCGATTTCCACCACGGGATAGCCATCCACTGCAATCGAGCAGCAATCACCATCGAGCTGAACCAGACCAAGTACATCATGGAGGTCCTCAAGCGCTACAACATGGAGGAATGCAAGCCCATCAGCACACCCATGACAATAGACATCAAGCTCTCTTCCTCCATGAGCCCCGGAACAAAAGTAGAACGGCGTGAGATGGAGAACATTCCCTACCAGTCTGCTCTTCGGAGCCTCAAGTATGCCATGGTAGGAACACGCCCTGACATTTTTTGTGCTATGGGACAAGTGAGCAGGTTTGTGGCCAATCGAGGGCTTGAGCACTGGCAAGCAATCAAGCGCATCATGCACTATCTATTGAAGACACAACACATGGGACTCCAGTTTGGAGGCCAAGAAGGATTTGACCCGCTGTGGCTGATGTGCTACACAGACGTCGACCGGGGAGGAAGAATCGATGACAAAAAGTCCACCTCAGGCTTTTTGTGCCTCTTGAACGGTGGTGAAATCTCTTGAGAAATCAGAAAGCAAGACAGTGTCTCCCTCTCTACCGCTGAGATAGAGTACATTGCTTTGTCAGAAGCATGCAAGGAGACACAATGGCTACACAGTTTTCTTGCCGAGATGAAAGTGGCACAGGATGATTTCCTTGCACGGTGGACCAAGCACATCGACATCAGGTACCACTACTCATGTGACTTGGTTGCAAAGGAGATCGCGGACCTGGAATACATGGTCCCATAACCCATTGTCAACCTGCCTGAGGCAACAGTTTAGAAAACAGGTTCCAACACAATGGTTCCCACCAACTGCTCTTGGTATTGCAACAAAGAGATGATATCACCTTCAGAGCCAAGGTTCCACCCTGAACAGTTCTTACCTTTGAGACTCCTAACAGAGTTGTCCACCAGAGGCAGACACGAAAGAAGCATTGCCTGGTCTAGGCCCCAGGAGTTAGCTCCTCGCGCGAAAGTAACCAGGTGCGAAGGAAACAGTGAAAGGAAGTGATTCCTATGAACTGCTCAGTGTGGTACATTGGCTCTGAGTGTGATATCATCTCTTGGTTGCTATACCAAGAGCGGTCAGCGGGAACCATTGTGTCGGAACCTGTTTTCTAGACCGTTGCCTTAGGTAGGTTGACACAATGCTGTGTTGTTGTACATCAGAAAGGAGGGGTGCATTACACCTAGCTTGTAAAAGGCCGACAATGTTCTCCTGGCAGCTGGGACAGCTGAGGCACTGTGGCTACAACACCTGTTTTGTGAGATGTGTCTGCCATCGTTGAGTATTTTGATAGAGAGAGAGCACTTATGTTTGTATGAAACTTTGGTATGTTTCATGCACGTACAGAGCACGTCATTATCGAGAATTACTTTGTGTGTGACTGGGTGGTACGACAGGAAATATTTCTCATTTTGAGCCAACACGGATATGCCATGGGGTGAGTTCATGACCAAGGCACTGGTGGATGGGAATATCATGGTGTGTATTTCTTCTATCACGCTTTGCCCCTTGCATGAGGGTGGATGAGAGCAGGTGTTCTTGTGTACGGATGGCTGAGAATCACGTTGTGCACTTGCTTCACTTCTACATGCATGTGTACATGCGTACCATCAAGACATGGAGGAGTGTTGTGATGTGAGGCATTTTTGTCTATTTTCACAACTTACTTTGACCACTCAGTCATTCCCATGCTTTTTCAAATCCCATATGCAGACCCAACTAATACGGGAGCACCGTCAGATTGTGGCCCATCCACAAGCAACTGTTAGATAGCTCCCATGGCAATCTGGTGCTTGTTGGGGCTTTAAGGCCCGGGACGCCGGGCGTTGGATCCCCATGTTACAGTTGCATGGTAATCATTACACATATTGTAAAATGACAATAGAAAGTTTTTTTTTCTAAGTAGACAAAAGATTAAAGAGGACCCTCACGTGTGACTTTCGGCACTGGTGGTCGAACTGCTGCAGACCAAACACCGACCACCACCTTGGAATGTCTCCTTCAATGCCTTGTTACTATGGGGCATAGCAGGGTCCATGTAGTTCTTCATCTCCCGTTTTTGGAGGTTAATGTACCGGGAGCCCATGTCAAGTAAAGTAGGAGCGTTAGGATTTAGCGTCAAGAGGTGAAAGAAATCTTGGAAAATTCACACGTAGACATCTGATCGAAAGAAAATGACAGTCATCCTCAAAGAGAGGAGTCTTCCTTTCGCCCTGTCGTGAACAGCTTACTGTGCCACTTGAAGTTGAACTCTTGCTTTGTGAATGAAAACATTCTTTTTAATACATTGTTTATAGTTGTACTCTCTGTTTCAAAAAGAATGGTGGGAAGTTTTGCGACAGGTTTTGTATAGTACGTTAATTGGGTTATTCATGACAATGAAAATCACACTAGTAGTCACGATTTAGGTAAATTTCGACTTGACCACCTTGTCATAGTCACAAAAGATGTCAACCAACCAAGATTATTGGTAAGATGGTTGTGACAGGTTGTCTGACCTTCATTTTTAATGTTTTGTTAAGAACATGGTGTTGTGTTTCTATCCCTTTAGCTATAAAATGCCCTTAGTTTGGTGTTAGCTTTTGTGATGGGATTAGATACGACCTTGTTTTATTGCAGTGACGTTGAAGTTCCATCATAACTTATTTCATCTAGACGTGAAGTGGAAATAATTGACGCAAAATCTTAGGTGTGAGTACTTGTTTGTAACGGCTGTGTCTCTAGCTCCTGCACTTAGGTCGTCGTTGGAGTTCACAGAATGGCGTCCAGAACTTTCTTGAGTGGTTTTCACCTCCGCGTAAGGGTGTTTGCCAAAAACTGAGACTCTCGAGTCGGTCTCGCGTGTGCGAGTCCACACCCAGACTCGTGAGTCCGATTCCGGGATTCCAGACTCGACTCGGACTTGAGAGTCCAAGAGGAGATCTCTTGAAAGCATGGAGGGGGTAAACTGATGTAGTCACAAGGCTAAAGTACAACAAAAATGACGCAACGGACCCATTTCTTGCATTAACATGCATGCTTGACGACATTAGGCACAAAAAATGTAAATAGGAGAGAAGAAATGGCTCTTTCGTGGTCTGTTCTTCGAGAGACTTGTGAGTTTTTTTCACCGGACTTGCCAGTTTTAGTGCCTCGGACTCGCGATTCTGTGGACTTGTGAGTCTGACCCCAGACTCGCGAGTCCGAGTCTGGACCTAGACTCGGACTCGCGAGTCCGAGTCTGGGGTCAGACTCGAGAGTTTAGACTCGTGTACACCCTTACCTCCGCGTCACTCTTTGGGACAATCGTCATCAACCACCCGTGCAAGAAGAACTGAATACTTAAAGTCCCCGGAGGCCCATTTCCATTTTTACCTCTCCCCCTTGCTCTGGGTCCAAGACAAGGAGGGAACAAACTCAAACTTGTGATTTCACATGAGTTTTCTGGTTTGGAAACTCATAGTTTGAAGATTTTGTATTGGTGCAAAATCTTTGCATGCGAGGCATGATCGGCGATTTCCCATTGACACTTTGCCTTTTTTCGAGTCACCATTGCTTGCACCTATCCATTTTCCTCGCTTGTTCTCGCTGGCAAGGAGGGCGAGCAAGGGCAAGGGCATGAGGCCACAAGCCTTTCCCTTATGGCTCCTATTTAGTGGGTGGCTGGCCGGTCATCTGAGCGTCCGCCGAAAACCAAGCCGGCCGGCTGCTTGCCGGACGCCAGCCGGCCTGCGGCCAGCGCATGGTTGGCCACCGTCCAGCCTTTGTACTAGCGAGGGGTGGTTGTAAACCACCCCCTCGCTAACACGAGGCAGGGGAAGGAAACCGGCCCTACCGGTACATTCTTATTTCATGAACAAGTTGGAGTACCCGATAGTGAGTCATCAACATTGTGAAACAATGTTAATGACTTCAATCACTAGCTAAACATGAACACGTGCATGACACTTGGACCTAAGCTGCAGCTTGTCTGTCAGCACGGCTAGTGGCTTCCCCCATTTAGGTTGGAATGTTTGCGTGACAACCATGTTGGGCATCCGCAATCTTCTATGGTCGCTGTCCATGGATGCCGCCCTGTAGGGATTTTGTTCAATTGTTTGCATTCAGGCGGTGCTCCTTGCGATGCGTTGATTTGTGTAAGCTACAAGCTCGCTCTAGTAATTGTTGACCACTTGTGTGGGCAATCAAGATTTGGGCTCCCATGGGTTATGTTAGGTCTACAATTGGCCCAATGAACAAGGTACTCCCCAACAACGTGTGACCGGAATGTACGCCCTCGGTGCTAGAGTAGGTGAAGAACACGTATTGGCCGTCGACATCCAGGACCAATGGCGGTAACTTATCAGTTCTTCCTGCCGTGTATGGAGCCAATAGTATCCCATGAAACATTTCATGTATCTTCCTACTTGACGGAAGCAGCAATGAGCATGCCACGGGCCCGTTGCGTGCCACGATAAAAATGGTCCAATCCACTTTGGTAGAAGTTTTTGTGCCACTAGCGACATCAGCCAAAGGTTCTTGGTGCTAAGGAGAATGTTTTCACCAATGCCAAACGAGACCTTGGCTCAAGCATCGTGGCATACTCCATGAGCAAACCACCCCTCACAACCCCCAAAGCAACGGCGTGCCCAAGAGGATGAACCAGACCATGCTCGGTATGGTGCGAAGCATGCTCTTCAATGCCAAGCTCCCACCTCGCTTTTGGACAGAAGCAGCAACAATGGCTTGCTACATCTCAAACCTAACACCATGAGCCACCTTGCGGAAGCGTTGAAAGGAGCGGGACAAGGAGGTAAAGACCCCATAGGAAGCATGGTCGGGAAAGATACCTAACGTCTCTCATCTGAAGGTGTTCGGGTCAACTGCATGGGTGAAGATCTAGTAGGGAGAAGGAGGAAAGCTTGACGCACGTTCCAAGAAGTGCCTCACGGTTGGGTACGACATGTCACACAAAGCCTATTCGCTTTGGGATCAGGCAAAAAGCAAGCTCGTGAGGAGTCGCAAAGTCGAGTTTGACGAACGCATCCTTGGAAGGGGGGATCTGCTGGACTCAATCCTTGCCCCCAAGGCAGGAGAGTGGATAGTGTTGCTTGATTCCGGAGACCAAGCACCCAAAAACTGGCTTGCTTTGCCAGCATGTAGTGGGAATGGGAGAAAAGCTATGCAGGAAGATGCAGCGTGTGACATGGATGCAGATACCGAGGCGTCCGGGGCTTTTGAGTCAGACTTGGAGTCCGAAAACTCTTCCAACGAAGACGACGACACATCACCATCTGTTGTAGTACCAGTAGAAAAGCAAGAAGCCGCGCCAGTACCCCGACACAGTTTGTGACCAAAGAAAGAACCTTTGCGGTATGAGGACAACTGGGCTGGCCTTAGCTGGTCATGCACGGCTTATGGAGAGCCATCCATAGTGACGTAGGCAATGAATGGCCCGGATGCGGCCAAGTGGAAGTAGGCAGTGGACAGAGAGCTTGCGTCATTTTCCAAGAACAACACGTGGGTGGTGGTAGATAGACCCGACAAGGCCCACGTGGTGGGATCCAAGTGGGTCCTCCAAGTGAAGAAGAAGCAAGACAGAAAAATAAAAAAATCCAAGGCATTGGGGTGCCAAGTACGATGAGAATTTCATGCCTGTTGTGACCTTTGCCTCCATCCGCTCTATCCTTGCCATTTTAGCAGCAAAGAACCTAAAGATTAACAGATGGACGTCTTTGTTGACATAGTGTGTCCCTTGCCATGAGTGTCGTTGATCATACTCCCTGGTTTAACCACTCATGAGTGGTCAAACACCTGATCTAAATGTAGATTTGGATTCTTTGGATTTTCCCATGCAATATCGAGCTTTAAATTGCTCAAATTGAGTGAGTAGCCCTACCCAAAGTTTAGGGTGGTGCGGCAGATGGAATCTGGTGTCCGTCCGGCGTGACGGGATACTCCACTGCCGGTGGTCCATGCTCAGCTCCAACTGGCTCCATAGACTCTAAGTCCCTAGAGGAAGTAGCCAGGGAGGCCCGTTGGACCAGGTCCATCCGCCCTTTGGCTTGTCAATCAAGAAAGGCGTTGCGACGAGCCGTCGTCGACTCATCACGGGGACAACTCGCGTCGGCGGCAGCCAAAGGTAGCTCCACCAAGGGTTGCTTCAACGGCTGTATCAGGGGCTCTACTACTCCGTTTTGGGCGTGCTTGGATGCGTTGGAATGTTTAGATCACGGGGTATAAGGATTTTATGTAATTTAAATGTAAAATGGAACAAAAAAGTGTTTTAATTCATTTCTATTGAATGCAATGTGTTCTGCCCACTCACATATGTGATCCTTGTGCTCCAAATTCTTCACTGTTGGTGTCCATTGGCTTTCCCAAACAATGGTAGCATGCATCTGTGAGAGCTAGGAATCCTTGAGGGTGCCTCCACACCTACTCATTCCAAAAAAGTTTGATGGGCCCACATGCCTAAAAGGATCCTAGCTCTTTAGCATTCACTCTACTACCGCACGCCATGGCAACGACGGAGCAAGAGAGCATTGGCGCCGTCTCCACGTTTGATGGGAATGGCTTCCCTTTTTGGAGGTGGCAGTTTGAGGTCTACCTCAATGACAAAGGTATGGTTGAGCTGGTCAATGGTAAAGAGACCGCCCCTCCGGGTACCGCGATGCCGGAGGAATTGGACAAGTACGTGAATCGCGAGAAGAAGGCGTTTGCTTTGTTGGTGTTAGCGCTAGCTCCGACGCAGTGCGCACTGATTCAAGGATTCACAGAGGCTATGGAGGCCTGAAAGAATCTCTGCACCATCTACTTGTCCACCAACCTTGCTAATCAGCTCTTTTTCTTCAAGAGGCTCGTCACCCTCCTAGTAAACAAAGGCAAAGACATCATGGAGATCCTGCAATGTATTGAGACACGTACCATCGAGTGTGTAGCCACCGGATGGAAGGTCGACCCTCAGCTGCAAGCCATGATCCTCCTTCTGGCCTTTCCGGACATTTGGAGTCCCATCATCATCGTTGTAGGCGGCTGGTCCGCCGATGGGCTGAGGCATCCGAAGGTAGCTGAGTACGTTGACAATGAATGGATGCAACTTGGTGGGAGAGAGAGCGGGGCAACGTCAATTTCCGCCTATGCCGTCCGCCCTCAAGATGGAGGGGGAAAGCAAGAAGGGGAAGGGTTCCAAGTAGGGCACCAAGAAAGGTGAGAAGAAAGAGTGCTATGTATGTGACAAAGAGGGCCACTATGCATGCAACTGCCCTAGCAGGAAGTCGATCCAGCCGCGGCAGGCTGGAAAGAAGGAAAACCTTGCAATGGTGGCGAAGGAGTCTCAGTGATTGACTTCAGATTGGGCCACCACACGCAATGCAGCCGGGTGGCATTTGTCACATATAGCGCGTCAAAGTGGCGTATGACCGTGGTCAACGGTAAAACAGAGTTGGTTGCCAGTGAAGGCAACGTTTGCATCGAGATGGATGTGGATGGGGAGGCTCTCACGAGCATAATTCATGACGTGATCCACATGCCCAAGTTTGGGGAAAATCTACTCTTTGTGAGTCGCCTAATCAACAAAGGGCTGGAGGTGCTCTTCAATAAGAAGGAGGCCATCATCTCCAAGGAGGGGAACGGCAAGGTGATTGTACATGGAAAACAAGAGGATGACTTGTACTTGATCCGTGCAAAGATCCTTGGCAGCCGGGCGAGGTCCAACGTTGCCTACCTCACAAAGAAGGACGTTGGGGACCTAGACCTGTGGCACTGCTGCCTGTGTCACATTGCTCCCTCAACTGTGAGGGACATGGCAAAGAAGGAAGTGGTGAGTGGCGAAGAAGGAAGTGGGGTCTTGAGGTCAAGAGCCTCGACACAACCAAGAATACCATGTGTGAGCCGTGCGTGGCTGGTAAGGCAACACGAAAGTGGTTTGATGACAAAGGGACGCATACATCGGTGAGTTTTGGAGGTGGTTCACGCTGACGTGTGCGGGCCATTCCACAACTCCATCAGGGGTGCTTGCTACTTTGTGACCTTCATTGATGTTAAGAGCCACAAGATCTACCTCTACATCATCAAGAGGAAGAGCGACGTCTTGTCGTGCATGCAAGATTTTTTGGTGGCTGTGGAGTGCCAAATAGGGTTGAAGGTGAAGGCGTTCTAAAATGATAATGATGGTGAGTACGAGGGCTGCTTCGTATGGATGAAAATCAAGAGATCGCATGGTAGAAAACTACGCCACATTCTTTGCAGTAGAACGTCGTCGCCGAGAGGGCAAACCGCACCATTCTCAACATGGTCCGGTCCATGTTGAGCGACGCCGGCCTTGCGTAGCGATACTGGGGTGAGGCGGCACGGACAGTGGTATACATCATGAATCTTACACCGACTAAGCCGCTAAAAGACTCGGAGTCCAAAATGTGGAAGACGCCACGAGAGGTGTGGAGTGGGAGGAAGCCAACTGTGGCTCACCTCCGCACATTTGGCTACATTGCACATGCTGTTGTGCAAGTACGTGAGGGGCGAGGCAAGCTGGACCCGCGGACTCGCCGGTGCATTTTCGTCCGGTATGAGATTGGGAGCAAGGCATACCGGCTCTTCGACCCGTGGAGGTAGTAGATCGTGAAGAGTCACGACGTCACATTGGACGAGGAGAGTCATTGGATGGACAAGGACGCGGGTCTCTCCAAGCGTGGGGAGTGGCTGCCACTCCTCGAGGGGGAGACACCAGCGGACGCAAAAGAGGGTAACATCCAAGTAGCACCAACCGGCAGGAACCATCCGGGAGATGGGGGAGCGGCTGATTTGCATTCATCCGAGTCGGACAATGAGTCCGAAGCGCCGGCAATGGTGGAGCTGAATGAGGAGGCGGGGAATGAGCCTGCATCTCCACGGTCCCCAAGAGAAGGGGATCAGGCCAGCGATGTGAGTGGTGCCATGAGAGGGCAATAACTGCGATAACAACCCTGATTTGAGCAGCCCCGAAGAAGCGATCGTGCAAGGAGGATGGCAAAATGGTACAATGCCGCACATAGCTTTTGGACTGGGTTTGCTCAAGCATTCTTTGCATAAGAGGAGCCCAATACTGTCAAGGAGGCATTGCAGCAGTAGGATGGAGCTGAGTAGGAGGGAGCTATAACATTTGAGCCCGCCTCCCATGAAGAGAATGGCACTTGGCAGCTGATTGATAGGCCGGAGGACGCAAAAATCATTGGCTCCGAGTGGATCTTCAAGAAGAAGCTCACCAAAGAGGGGAAGGTGAAGAGGTGCAAGACGCGGATGGTTGCGAAGGGGTACGTCCAGCAAAAGGGTGAACTCTATGATGAAACCTTCGCACCGATGGCGAAGTATGCCTCCATTCACTCCATCCTCTTAATAGTGGCGGCGCGCGACTCCAAAATTCACCAAATGGACGTGAAAACAATGTTCCTTAACAACGACCTGGACAAGGAGGTCCTCATGGAGGTGTTGGAGGGGGTAGACGTGCCACAGGGGAAGGTGTGTCGGCTTTGCAAGGCGGTCTATGGACTGAAGCAAGCGCCACTCATGTGGTACCTGAAAATGGATGGCTTCATGGCCGAGCTTGGCTTCAAGCGTTGTGAAGTGGATCAGAGCGTGTATGTGCGGAAGCAGCCGGGGTAGCACCAGATCGTGGTCCTTTACATGGATGATCTCATCCTCATGTCATCGGACATGGAGGAGTTGGTGAACCTGAAGGAGTAGCTGGCCGGTCGGTTCAAAGTGACGGACATGGGTGAGCTTGGCATCGCCATCAAGAGGGATCACAAGGCACGCACGCTGGAGATGGGGTAAGCAAAGTACGTGCAAGATGTGCTCCGTCGCTACCACATGGAGGAATGCAACCCCATCGGCACACCCATGACCATCACATTTGAGCTGAGCTTGAGCATGGGGCCAAGCATAGACAAGGAGAAGTAGGAGACGGCATGTGTTCCATACCAGTCCGATGTGGGGAGCATCATGTACGCCATGGTGGCAACACGACCCGTCATGGCCATTGTGGATGGCCAAGTGAGCCACTATGTTGCTGAATGATTGCTGCATCAACAAGCAATGAAGAGGATCCCTCGCTATCTCAAGGCGACAAAACAGTTGCGACTGATGTTTGGAGGGGGAGCGCGTGACGATTCCCTTGAGTTGGTCGGCTACTTCGATGCCGACTAGGCTGGTGATGTGGATGACATAAAATCAATGTGAGGGTACGTGTTTGTGCTTGTTGGTGCAACAGTTTCATGGGCAAGCAGGAAGTAGGAGTGCATGTCATTGTCTAGCACCAAAGCGGAGTATATTGCGCTCGCGAAAGCCGTAAAGGAGGTGGTGTGGCTGCGACGGCTGCTAGAGGACGTTGGCGTGCAGCAAAGGATGCCTACGGTACTGAATGTGGACAACATGAGTGCCATCAGCCTTACCCAGAATCCGGTGTTGCACAGGAGGACCAAGCACATTGAGATACGGCATCACTACGTGCGAGCCTTGGTGGCACTAAGCGCATTCTCGCCGACGCCATGACCAAGGAACAACCCAAGGACAGGCATGACGCAATCTACATGGAGCTTGTTTTGCGATGTGAAGTTTAAAATACTACAGGTTCCAAGGACAAGGCATCAAGGCTTCGGTGCAAGGGGGAGATTGTTGGGATTGTGTGCCCCTTGCCATGAGTGTCGTTGATTGTACTACCTGCTTAAACCTCTCAGGAGTGGTCGAAAACCTGATCAAACTCTAAATTTGGATTCCTTGGATATTCCCATACAAGATCGAGTGCTGAAATGCTCTCTTTGCGTCAGTATGAAGAAAGTTAGCCATACCCAAAGTTCGGGTGGTGCGGCGGATGGAATCTGGTATCTGTCCGAGGTGACAACATACTCCACCGCTGGTGCTCCATGTTCAGCTCCGACTTGCTCCATAGACCCCGAGGCCCTAAAGGAAGTAACCAGGGAGGTCCCTTGGACCAGGGTGAGCCACCCTTTTACTTGTCAATCAAGAAAGGCGCTCCGACGAGCCGTCATCGGCTCATCTCGGAGGCGGCTCGCGTCGGCGGCGTCCAAATGCGGCTCCACCAAGGGTTGGCTCGACGGCCTTAGCAAGGGCTCTACCACTCCAAGTTGGGCTTGCTTGGATGTGTTGGAAAGCTCGATCACAGGCTATAAGGATATGATATAATCTCAGTGTAAAAATTAACAAAACGTGTTTCGATTTATTTATACTGAATGTTCTGCCCACTCACATCCGTGATCCTTATGCTCCACATTCTTCACTGATGGTGTCCATTGGCTTCTCCAAACATTGGTAGCGTGTATATGTGAGAACTAGGTATCCTTGGGGGTTTCTCTATACCAACTAGTGCCAAAAGTAATGACAGCTTTCCTTTACAGGAAGCTTGACAATGAAGTGCTGATGGAGGTGCCCTAAGGAGGCAAAGCTCCCAAGGGCAAGGTGTGCAAGTTGGTGAAAGCGCTATATGGACTCAAAGAGTTCCCAAAGGATGTGGTGCAAAGAGATGGAAGATTTCATGACCGGTCTCTCCATTGCGCATTGCCAGAATGACCCGAGCATGTACATGCGGGATGATGGGAGAGGGCTGATGCTCATTGCTTTGTGTGTGGTTGATTCAATCATCTTCTTATCTTCGTTCAAGCTGCTGGATGAGGTGAATTCTAACCTCTGCAAAAGGTTCAAAATGCAGGGCATGGGTCCTCTTGATTACTACCTTGGGATCGCCATCCACCAGAACTGAGCAACAGGCACCATCAAAACTCAACCAAACCAAATACATCTTTGAGGTGCTAAGCCGCTATTATATGGAAGATTGCAAACCTGTTGGCACCCCAATGACAACTGATGCATAATTGAAGGCCTCCATGTTAAGAAGATATGAAGCAAAGTGGAGGGAGATTCAAGACATACCCTACGATTCCACCATGGGTAGCATCATGTATGCCATGGTATGGATTCATCTAGACATCTCCCTTGTTACGGGACAAGTGAGCAGGTTTGTGGCCAACCTAAGGCCATAGCATTGGCAGGGATTCAAGCGCATCTTGCGCTACCTACAGAAGATACACCACATGGGCCTTGCCCTTGGAGACCAAGAAGGTACAGACCCCCTCCCTCTGAAGTGCTACACCGACGTTGAATGGGGAGGAAATCTTGACGACCGGGAATCTACCTCTGGATACGTGTGCACCGTGAATGGCGCTGCCTTCTCATGGGCCAGCTGGAAGCAGGATTGTGTTTCCGTGTCTATGGCTGAGGCGGAGTACGTTGCTCTATCTGAGTTGTGCAAGGAGACTTAATGGCTATGCAGCCTACTTAGCAAAATGATAGTGCCACATAAGGACGCCACTGTCATGCACGTGGATAACATGAACGTCATCTTGATGCCTGAAGATGAGATCTTCTCTCGGCGAACAAAGCACATTGACATGCATTACCACTACTCATGTAACATAGTCATGAAGAACATGGTGGACATGTTGCACTACAAAACTAAGAGCATGCTTGGTAATTACATGACAAAGCCACTGGAGAGCAACTTGCAGTATGCACACATTCGTGGATTTGGCATGAGGACTATGGTAGAGAAGGGGTGAGCCTAAAGGCATTGATGGAGCCCAGTGAACGATAGATGGACAGAGGTGCAAGGGAGAGATTTGTTGAATGGTATGCACCTTGTCCTTTGGCTAGCTGGCTGGCTGGCAAGTTGTACGGAAAGACAAGGCATGCACTGTTCTATGGATTACTTCCCCTTGGTCTGATCTGAGACAGGCCAGGAATGCACTGTCCATGATGGGTATGTCCCATAGAGATCATCACAGGAAACACAATTGTGTGGCCTTGTTGGGATAGGCGCCGGAGCTGATGGGTCGCGGGCACAAACCCCGCGACGGCTGTATTTCTCTTTGTGGCCAACAATGGGACAAGAAGCTTCTAGGAAGCTTACTAGAACCTGCCTTGAGGATGACACTTGGCGGTCTTAGGACGCACAAAGTATGACTGTAGGCTGAGGTTGGCTCTTGTGGAGCCACTGCAAGTAGAAGCATTAGCAAAGCTTTGCAAGTACAAAAGTATGTACCCTGCATGCATCCATTTACAATTCTTGCCTTTGAGACTCCTCACTCAGCGTCCAACCAAGGATAGAATCTAAAGACCTTCATGCAAACTTTGTGAGGTTGCAAACTGAACGAAACTAAATTGTGCATCCCTTGTTTGAGGGTGATATGTTATCTTGGTTGCAATACCAAGAGCGGTTGGCGGACTCCCACATCAAGACCCATTTTCTAGACCGTTGCTATCCGGTGCATTGACAGAGATTATAGTCAATGACTATAGTGATCTTCTCTTTTACACCCTCAAGGTAGCAACACTGTCTTAGAAGTATGCATGACGTCCAAGAGACCTCGATCCTCTCTAGTGTACCTGACCTATGTATGCAAAAGCTTATGGCTTTCATGGACATCAAGGTGGCCATCTTGCATGATTATGGCCTCCAAACCTTTAGTTGATACATCATAACATGTTTGTTAAGGTATGTTTGGATGAGGGAGTGCAAGTGCCAATACCTATATCACCATCAAATTGATGGCCTAAAATGCTATCGTACACTTTGTTGTTTGAATCCATGTAGCCACCTTCCAAGCCTATGCAACAAGTGGGCTAACCAAGAGGGATTAGCCCCTCATGAACTGTCGGAATGAGTTTAAATGTTATAGGAGCCCCAGGTCGAGGCGGTGATTATGTCATTGTGCTGATTTCAGATGCATATTTTTATGTTTCCATTATGTTTTACGTGAAAAACTGTTTGAAATTGATCCATGAACCGGGTTGTTCAGTGGAGGAACAAGAACAATACGGTCATGCAGAGGTGGGTTGCATACCTTCAGAAAACTGGAGGCGCACCGGTTTGACCCCAAGAACGGCGGAGCGACTTTCTCGCCCATTGCAACCAAAGCACCCCTGGATCGATGATTAGCTAATGAGGCAAGGTTCATTGAGGTCCATGGGCACTTTGGGATGGTGGCTGGAGCTGCATTTGCAAGTTAGGGTGCTTCGGGCGGTCATGACCCCGGCTGACGGTGTTGCCAGCAGCAATCCCGTATGGAGCACTCAAACGACCATAACTTAGCCGTTTCTCCAAGGATTGAGGCGTTTTTTGGTAAGTTGGAAAGATCTCAATGCAAAACATGATTCATTTCTTATTTTTGTGATTTCACCTTAATTGAGGGCTTCGAAGCACCGAGGGGCTCTTGGCTGACTCATAGTGGTTGGTACATAAGGAAGCCTAGGGGTTGTTCTAGGCATGCCAGTATTACCGAGAGACTTGATACATCGCCTTGTACTAATCCATCAAGTCTAAAGGATTCATTCCTTTCCCAAAGCTCCTTGTGTTCCAAGTATTTCCTCACATATGTCCATTCAATCCTACAAGTCTTCCGCAATGCACCTTGGTAAAAATGCCGCCGGGAGTGTGGTACGGCGAGAACCTCCGTCACTAGAAACGGTGTTGCTGCTAGGAGAGGTTTGTGCAAATCTCAAGGGTTGGCCCACACACAAAGTGGTGGAGGGTTGGGAGGTTTGTCCCAAGGTCTTGGCATTTGTTTGTCACGCAGGGCGCCCCTCAGTTCACATTTGGTATCAGAGCAAGTGGACGTTCGCTCAGCTTTTGCGCAGACCCAAGGGAGGGAGCAAATCTGCCACAACTAGATTTCGGCCAGATATTTTTGTCACAATCAAAAGCATGGCAGCCGTGGAATATGACTAGGCCTATCTCATGGAGGATATCTAGCGTGATCTTGATGAGCTGCATCGAGAGAACCACTAGCTGCGTGTGGAGGTTGAGATGAGGTACATCGGCCAAGGGAGTATTGCGTTGGGGTGTGTTGCATTGGCATCCGCACCTGCCTTTTGGTGACCCAAGCCGAAGGAGCCGGAGTTCTACACCGGCATGGGTAGTGCGTGGGAGTGGCTCTTCATGATGAATTCGTACTTCACGAAAATAGGCGTTTCTATGGGAGAAGACGTCATAAGACTAGAGTATACTCCTATGCTACTCCGGGGAATGACGCTAACAGTGGTGGTCGGCATTGTGCCAGCGGAACGCCGCTGGGCTGCTGGTCGGGCTAAGAGGCGTAAAACGGCTTCAGCCACTGCTAATTCTATCATTTGGGTGGGAAGTGCAGCTCGGTGCACGGGCATTGAAGGAGAAGCCAAAGACGTGGGAGTAGTTTAAGACGATGCTCCAGGAGCGCTTTGACCTCCTCAACGTCAGCCAAGCCTCATGTGACAAGATCAAGCACATCAAGCAAGGCGGGTCGGTCTAGGACTACATTACATGCTTGATAGATTTTGCAGCAAAGATCAACAACCTCTCGGACGTAGGACGTACGACCGCTACCATTTCGGCCTGAAGCCGCACCTCCAACGTGAACTCGTGGTGCTTGGGTTGTGGACCTTTTCATAGTTTGTCTCGGCAGCGAAGCGTATGGACGTGGTAAGATTCAATGCACGCCGGACCAGCTATGCAACACAACCTCGGGTGGAGCAGCCAGGTCACGTTGTGCCCATGGAGGTGGATGCAATCCAAGCCGGGCAGCGGGGTGCGGACGGGCAGCAGAGACCGAGAGGCAAGTGCTGGACATGTGGCGAGGAGGGACATCGCAAGCGGGACTACCCCAAGTGCAAGGCACAGCAGGGAAATGGAGAGCGGAAGTGAAGAGGGGACGACCTACTGCTGCAACTTTTTTTTTTCCGTAAAGGAAAGTACCAGCCCTGTGCCGATTGAGGGGCGGCCTGAAGTGTTGTTGCAAAATGAAGGTGAGACCCAGCAATTTACAGGGATCATCGTAGAGCTGGTTCTTGAGATTCCGGTGGGGAGCTTCAAGGGTCGGAGGAAGCTACGCGGGCTGCTCGACGGCGGCGCAAGCCATAGCTTGTTCAACCATAAGTTGGCGACGAGGTTGGAGCTTGCACGATAGCCGGGGACGTCGGCCAAGGCGCAACAGGTATCGGGAGTGGTGGAGTGCAGCAGGCCTCTTGTCAAGCACAAAGTCCATAAGGGTCAGTTGGTGTGCTACATGGAGTTCCACACTTGCCCTATGGATTGTTATGATTGCTTGATCGGCCGAGATTGGTTGCATGCCTGGAATCCGGTGGTGGACTGGAGGTGCAACCGGGTGGTCGTGAAGGCGGGAAGGAAAGACTTGCCATTGTGGCAGAGTGAGGGTAAGGAGTCGGAAGTAGCAAAAGCAGGGAAGCAGTTGCACGTCTTGAACTTGTAGCGGTTGAAGCGGTGCGAGTGCAACGGCGCCCAGGTTTACTTGGCATGGGTACATCCACAACAAGCAATAGAGCAGTAGATTACAGCGGTCGAAGTAGCGGAGGGACAACCGGGGGAAGGCACGGTAACTCCAAAGTTACCTATCGGTGTCCGGGAGGTGCTCAAGGAGTTCACGAATATTCTCCCGGAAGAGCTGCCAAGGGGGTTACCACTGCGGCGTGACATTGACCACAAGATCAACGTGGTGCTACCATCATCACCAACGGTGTGGTGTATCAATCGCATAAGAGACACGGAGCTTGGGGAGCTCAAGAAGCAGTTGGGGGAGTTGGTGGACCAAGGCTTCATTCGGTCGTCGGTGTCTCCATGCGCTGCGTAGGTGTTGTTCTGGAGAGCTGCGAAGTGCGTGGACTCCCGGGCACTCAACAACATCACGATGAAGAACCGCTACCCGTTTCCACAGGCTGAAGAGTTTTTCGACCAGCTACAAGGAGCACGGGTCTTCAACAAACTGGACCTAAGGTCGGGATCCACCAAATCCGCATTGCGGAGGAGGATATAAAAAAAACTGTATTTTGAATGTGCTATGGACACTTTGAGTATCTCGTGATGCCCTTCGTGCTAACGAATGCTCGGCCACATTCATGGCATTGATGAATTGGGTGATCCACCCCTACTTGGACCAGTTCATGGTCGTTTTCCTCAACGACATCCTTGTCTACTCATGGATGATGGAGGAGCACCGAGAGCACATGCGGACGGTGATGGAAGTGCTGAGAAAGGAGCGGCTGTTTGCCAAGCTCAACAAGTGTGAATTCCCCAAGCAGAAGGTTGAGTTTCTCAGCCACATTGTCAATGGTAAGGGGATACGCATGGACCTGAAAAGGGTGGAAGCAGTAAGGGAGTGGCCAGAGCAAGCATGCATGTGATACATCTAGGTTTTTCTGGGTTTTACAAAATACTATCAAAGGTTTATCCAGGGATACGCGGCATTGGGAGCACGCTTGACGGCCAATAGGAGTGGGGTACAAATGAGGGACAAGCCTTTGGAGCAATGAAGGCTGCCACTTGTGAAGCACCGGTGTTGGTGTACCCAGACACGAGTAAGGAGTACGTTTTGGCGACGGACGTGAGAGACAAAGCAATCGACAGGGTGCTGATGCAAGACCAAGGGAAGGGATTGCAGCCCATTGCGTACTACTCCAAGAAGCCATAAGGGGCTGAGCTCAACTACCCAATCCATGAGAAAGAGATGCTTGCCGTGGTCCTAGCCTTCAACCAGTGGAGGTGCTACCTTGAGGCGCGGCGGTGTGTGGTGCACACGGACCACTTCACGCTCAAGTACCTCAAGTTGCAGCCGAACCTGAATCGTCGTCAAGCACGATGGATGGAGCTACTCAAGGGCGGTTTTGACTGCAAGATACAATAGAAACCAGGGAGGATCAACCCAGTGGACCCGCTTTTGCGTCATCCAGGCTTGGGCGTTCATGCAATCACGATGATGGCAGCATGCCCAATCATTCGCAGCTTATTCTCTCATAGGTATGTGGACAACCAGGACTTTGCCGAGAGTGTGGTGAAGGGATGCAAATGGGATGGCCAGTATTGGCTACGTGAGAAGGAAAACCAGATTGTGGTGCCATGGAGTGTGTCATTGTGACAAGCACTGTTCTAGGAGGCGCATGACTTGCACTACAGTGTCATTTGGCCATGACAAGACCTTTAAGACGCTCGCGTGCCAATATTGGTGGGCAACAATGGTAGCAGGTTACAAGGAGTACGTGCGCCGCTATGACACATGCCAAAGAATCAAGCCGTAGAGGACGCGGGTGCCAGGAGACCTGTAGCCACTACGGGTGCAAGAACGTCCATGGACGGACATCTCACTTGACTTTGTGTGGGGTCTTCCTCGGAACGCAACAGGAAACACCATGGTGTTGATGGTGGTGGAACGGTTCAGCAAGATGGTGCACTTTATTCCATGTGCAGAGAATATCATGACAGGAGAGACAGCTCAACTCCTTTTGTAGCATATCACCAAACTTCACGAGGTGCCAAAGTGCATGGTCTCGGACCGCGACCATGCTTCACCTCCCGGTTTTCAGATAAACTTTTCAGGAAGTTAGGCACTTGTGTGGCTCTTTCATTGGCCTACCATTGTCAAACGGATGGCCAAAGTGAGCGCACCAACCAGACCAAGGAGCAGTTGTTGCGCAATATCTTAGAGCCGAATGGCGAGGGATGGGAATGTTAGCTTCCAGTTGAGTTTGCCAACAACTCAACAGTGTATGTCTTGACCGGGCGGTCTCCCTTTGAAGTAGTGTATGGGTTGTAGCCTACATGTCCCTCAGACATGGCAACAAGATTGGACCTACTCACCGTGCAACAATTTGCAACGACTTCACAGATTGTGACGAGGCGTAAGAGATGCGCTTCACAAGGCGCAGTATCCGATGAAGCGGCAAGCGGACAAGCACCGTACAGCTCAGGAGCTCTTGGTGGGACAAAAGGTGGTTCTAAACTCGCAAAACCTGCAGCAGGTAGGGATGTGTAGCGATAAGCTCAAGCCTTGGTGGGTGGGCCCTTTTCTAATCGAGGAGAAGCGGTCCATGGTGAACTACAAGTTGGAGCTGCAGGACCACTACGAGATCCATCCCATGTTCCACGCTTCTTTCCTTAAGGCCTACAAGGAGCTGGATGTACGGTTTGCAGCATGGGAATAGGTTCCTCCTCCACCGATCTTGGTGGAGGGTGAGGAGGACTAAGTGGTGGAGAGGATTCTCACGCACCGTCCGCGTGGCAACGGGTACGCACTACCTAGTGCAATAGCTCAGCTATGGGCCTGAGCATATCTGGTGGATCCCTACAGCCGATTTTGATAGGGGCGGTGCGGTTAACATGGTCCTTTTAGCATACCAGAACCACACCTGGATGGTACGCCCTCAGAGGGGGGTTGATGTTATGGGAGCCGCCGGTCGAGGCGGTGATTACGTCATTATGCTGATATCAAATTCATATCTTGATGCTCCCATTGTATTATAAGAGAAAAAGCGTGTGAAGTTGACCTTAGAACCGGGTCGTTTGGTACACGAACGAGGAAGATACGGTCGTGCAAAGGTGGGCGGCGCACCTCCAGAAAACAGGAGACGTACCAGTTCGACCCTGAGCATGGCAGAGCGACTTTCTCACCCACTGCAGCCAAAGTACCCTTGGATGGATGCTTAGATAATGAGGCAAGGTTCATTAGAGTACATGGGTATTTTGGGATGGCGGCTGGAGATGGAATGGCGCTTCAGACAGCTGTGACCCCCGCGTGCGGGGTTGCAAGCGGCAATAACTCGTGGAGCACTCAAACGGCCATAACTCAGTCGTTTCTCCACGGATTGAGGCATTTTTTGGCCATAACTCGTAACATGTACAACATGATGCATTTATTATTTGCATGACTTTACCTTAGTAGAGGGCTTCAAAGTACTGAGGGGCTCTTGGCTGACTCATAGGGGCTCTCGGCTGACTCATAGGGGCTGTTACATAAAGAAGCCTAGGGATTGTTCTAGGCATGCCAATGTTACCCAGAGACTCTGTACATTGCCTTGTAATGATCCATCAAGTTTAAAGGATTCATTCTTTGCCCAACTTTCCTTGTGTTCCAAGTATTGCCTTGCACACATCCAATTAATCCTACAAGTATTCCGTACCGCACCCTTGTACAAATGCTGCCGGGAGAGTCGCACGGCGGGAACCTCGGTCACTAGCAGTGGTCTTGCTGCTATGAGAGGGTCGTGCGCATCTCAAGGGTTGGCCCACACACCAAGGGGTCGAGAGTTGGGAGGTTTATCCCAAGGGCTCAGCGTCTGAACCCTCGGTTCACATTAAAAGGCCAAGGAAAGAGTGAATCTTGTACTCCTTCCTAGGTTGAGGCCAATCTCTTACCACCTCCACGTTACAAGGGAGTCCACAAATCCCTTCACCGCTAGTGTCATCGCTGAAATAATGAAACTACAGCTACGAAACCTTCAACTTGCTTTTCTTTCAAAAGAAGCATTTGGCTCGAAGGATAACAAGGATTGTGCATATGTGTTGCTCATAGTCTTCTTGGTCCTTAAAGCATATCAGGATATCATCAAGATTCACCAAGAATCAATTATCAAGGTGATCCTTGAAGATATTGTTAACCATCACTTGAAACGTTGCAAGTGCATTCATTTGTGTATAATAGAGCACTCAAAGGTGGCAACGTCCTAGATGGGTTTTGACTGGTTTTATTTAACATCCTCCTCTATAATCTGGACATTGTGGTACGTGTGAACACCTTTTATCCTTCGATTGGATAACATAAGTCCTTGATGCACATGAATGTGTACAAGCATTTCACAATAAGTTTGTTCAAATTCTAGTAGTTGATGCATATTCTCAAAGCTCTGTTGTTTTCGTTCACAAAAAGGATGGTGGCCTCGAACGGGGAAGAACTTACAGTCTTTGATTTTTGTTTCCTCTTCTTATAGTTTCAATGGAATTAAACAGTACATTAAATAAAAAATGAGGACACAAACCCTGGTTCTAACGTGATGGTGTGTCTATCTATATGCATATGTGGCAATCCATCCTCGAAGGATTTTACTTATTCCTGAGGGCATATCACTTTTCAACTTATCATTTGCTTTCTCTAGAGAAATAAGGAAACATAGACAATGTCGGATTGAAGTCATCACTTCACTCGGACTTTTGTGAGAATAGCGTGGAATAGGTCTTCAAGGTTTTGAATACAAGGGATTAGGGACAAAGTGATTACCCTTCATCCACTACAGCTTCGTAACATCTTCTCGTTGAAGCACATGAGGAATTTGTGGCTCACAAGTCATGGATATAAAAAACAATGAAGGAATCCATGAGGTCAAATACCGTTAGGAAAATAGTTGTGGTAAATTTGGGAAATGTGAATGGTGCCAAACGATTATGAATCACCCGTACCTCCCATATTGGCACTCTCTTTATACAACTTCTCGTTTAAGCACTACGTTACAAACACCCATTAATGGAGGATGACGTGCACCATGTCACTATCCACTAGTGTGCCCATGAAGGTCATGACCAGGTCATGGGATTTGGTCAAGGGACTGTATGAAGTTTGTTGAGCTGACCCTCCATGCTGAGCCAATGTGCAACACTTTCAAGTGCTTAATCTTCTACAAGTGTACTTAGACAGCTCACTAGTTGTGCTTTCTCGCCTTTAGGAAAGGCCATTGCACAATCGTGTTAATCAGTGTACCTGGGCACTTGTTCCAACAAATCTTTTTCTATAATAGCTTTCTTTTTCATATACCTCCCCGCCTTTCTCCCCTTACTAACAATTGCAAGGACATATGAATCATCATGCCTCAGCGACGAGTATGCCCTAGGATATGTTAGAAAGGGTAGAGAGGCTGACGAGTGACGTGTTGAACTCGAGGATCACGTTGTCCTTGAAGTTGAGCGAGAGCATCTTGCTTGATTTAAGGGCAACGTGAGCCGCGGACTCATCACAGTATTATTCCCCTTGCTGGTCATCCTCAACTACCTTCTCAGGGTTGTTTTCATTTGTTACATCCTCATTTGAGGCCTTATCCTTTTCACTTTTGTGAGTGATGAGGGAGAGTGGAGCATTTTTGCCAAAGTTGAGCTCCATGGCCAGCTGGCAGGTTTGTCCACCATCTTACAAAGCAATCGCATGGGTAACCTTGCTCTACTAGCTATCTCTGGGGGACCCTTGCATTTGTCTCTTGGTGATGCAGGTCAAGGACCTCCCCTGTTATTCATTGTCTCTTGATGTTCCTTCACGAGGTTGTTCTAGGACCCGCCGGTCGAGGCAGTGTTTTTATCACCCTGATGGCATCAAACACCTTGTTTCAGGCCATGGTTGTATTCTACAGGAAAACTGTACAGGTTTGGTCCAAGAACCAGGTCATTTGGTGCAGGGCCGAGAGATATACCACCGTGCAAAGGTGGGAACTGCACCTCTAGAAAGCGGGAGATGTACCGGTCCGACCCCAAGCACGGCGGAGCAACCTTCTAGCCCGTTGCAGCGAAAGCGCCCCTGGATGAACACTTAGCAAATTGAGCAAGGTTCATTTGGGTCCATGGGCACTTCGAGATGGCGGCTGGAGCTGCATTTACAAGCAAGGGCACCTCGGACGACTGTGACCCCCGCTGGCGGTGCTGCTAGAGGCAGTCTCACCTAGATCACTCAAACGACCATTACTCAGTCGTTTGTCCACGGATTCAAGCGTTCTTGGGTGCGTTGAAAAGATCACAATGCGTGCTACATGATGCATATGTTATAAACGTGATTTTACCTCAGAAGAGGGATTCACAGTATCGAGGGCTCTCGGCTGGCTCGTAGGGGCTGGTACATGAGGAAGCATACGGTTTGTTATAGGCATGCAAGTCTTACCCAAAGGTTTTATACATTGCCTTGTACTAATCTACCAAAAATGAAGGATTCATTTATTTCAAAACTCTCCTTGTGTTCCAAGTATTGCCTCGTACACGTCCATTCAATCCTACAAGTCTTTTGTAGCGTACCTTGGTACAAACGCGCCTAGGAGGGTCACACGGCGGGAACCTCGGTCACTAGAAGGGGTCTTCCTGCTAGGAGAAGGTCGTGCGACATCTCAAGGGTTGGCCCACATACCAAGGGGTCGAGGGTTCTGAGGTACAACCCAAGGGCTTGGTGTGTGACCGTCACACCGGGCACCCCTCCATTCACATTTGGCATCAAAGCGCGTGGACATTTGCTTGGTTTTGAGCGGACCCCACGGAGGTAGCAGCTCTGCCATAACTACATTTTGCCATAACTATTTTGTCACAACTTGAAGCATGGCTGCCACAGTATACCACTGGGCGTATATCATAAAGGATACATAGCGTGTTCTTGACGAGTTGCGTCAAGAGATTTAGCAGCTACATGCGGAGGTTGAGGCGAGGTACATCGGCCAAGGGAGCAGTGTGTTAGGGGTGTCGCATTGGCATCTACAACTGCCTTTTGGTGACCCAAGCCGAAGGAGCCAGAGTTGTACGCCGGCAAGGGCCGAGTGTAAGAGTGGCTCTTTACGATGAACCAGTACTTCATGGCATTGGGGGTTCCCAAGGGAAAAACTGCCACAAGAATTGAGTATTCACCTACGCTACTCTGGAGAATGGCGATGCACTGGTGGTTGGCGTTGTGCCGGAGGAACGCCGCTGGGTTACCAAAAGGGTTGGGAGCCAAGCGATGGCAGACTTAGCCATTGCTGAGTCTGCCACTGGGGTGGGAAGTATAACTCGGGCAGGCTTAGCCATAGCTGAGTCTGCCCCAGTGGCAGACTTAGCCATTGCTGAGTTTGCCGTTGGGGTGGGAAGTATAGCTCGGTATAGCTGGGGCAGACTTAGCCATAGCTGAGTTTGCCCCAGTGGCAGACTTAGCCATTGCTAAGTCTGCCACTTGGGTGGGATGTATAGCTCGATGCGTGGGCATCAATTGAGAAGCCAAAGTTGTGGGATCAGTTTGAGACGATGCTCTAGGGGAATTTCGACCTCCTCAACGGCACCCGGGTTGCACATGTCAAGATCAAACACGTCAAGCAAGGCGTATCAGTCCAGGAATACACCACACGCTTCATGAATTCGGTGGTGCAGATTGACAACCTTTCATACTCGAAGGCGTACGACCGCAACCATGATGTCTTGAAGCCACATGTCCAACGTGAACTAGCGGTGCTTGGGGTGCAGACCTTTACCAAACTGGTTTTGGTAGCAGAATGCTTCAACATAGTGGACTGCGATGCAAGCCGAAGCATATTTGCAACAAGATATTGGGTGGAGCAACCAAATCAGGTTGTGCCCATGGAAGTGGCTGTAATCTAAGGGCAGCAACGAGGTTTGGACGGGCATCGTGGGACAAGGGCCAACTCTTGGTGCTGCGGTGAGGAGGGTCACCGCAGGAATGCCCCAAGCGCAAGGCAAAGCAGGGCATTGGGCAGCAGCAGTGAGGGGAAGGTTTCACGCTACTGTACATTCTTTACCCACAAAATCAGCACCAATGCAAAATGACGTTTTGCCTACAAAGGTGTTTTGTTGGCTGTAGCAAGTTGACGGAGGGCGTGATAGTTCTAGGGGTTTTCTTAGATCTGGTTCTTGGGATTCCAGTTGTGGGATTCGAAGGGTCGGAGGAAGCTGCGCAATCTGCTAGTTTGCAGTGTGGCTTACGGCTTCTATGAAAACTTGACTGCAAGGAGGGGACTGGCATTACACCTTAGAGGGGGCATCGATGGTGTAGCAGATGTCCATATTGGTGGCGTGCAACAGACCTCTCATCAAATAACCTATCCATGTGGGAGGTACCAACCTGCTCCTTAACTTCGATGAAAAGAATTGTGTGAATTTAGTGATCCTTAATTCTGTTCAATTCTTTCTAGGTTCAAATTGATATGGTAATTCTTTAACTTTGTTGGTAAAGCAGGGGTTGGATCCTTAAATTCGGTGACGGGTCCCGAGCAATTCCTCGTTGATCCTTAACTTCGATGACTTAGCACGTGTTTGCCCAAACGGAAAACAGGTGCCCTGTTTTCCCTGCCACATGGTTGCTACACGCCTGTGTGACAACACGACAATGAAGCGATTGGTGGGCTCTGCAGCATGATAGCGCCGACAAAATGCTTTTCCTGTCACCCGCTGCCCCGCTATCCCACTGTCCCGCTTCCTCGCTTCTCGTGTTCAAACATGAAAAATTCCGCGTGTTTGAATGCTCGCGCTCGCAAAGGTGAGTGGATTTTGCCGAAGACCTTTTTTCTTCTAGATTACCAAACATCCTTGCCTAACTAGATGGTAGTCTAGAAAAAATCTGCCAACACAGAGAAAAGGTGTAGTAGAAACCAGAAAACGAAAATGCATGCATGATCTCTTGAATTTGACTATTTGACTTCAAAATTAATTTGGTGAACTGTTGATTTCTATTGTAAAACATGTTTTGATGCTTTTCAACGGGCAAAAAAACATTAGTATCAAAATCAAGGAGTAGTACGGTATTGCGTGAGATGTGCCTTTTTGTATGTGTCCATGGATGACTACGTCTTCTTCATTGACCAGGAATGGTTGCATGCTTGGAGTCTGGAACCAGACTGGTTGTGCAATCTTGTTGTCCTGAAAGGGAGGGGATGTCACTTTGCCACATGGACAAGGTGAGGATGAGGTGTTTCTTGGCCGTCACCTCCGTTGCTAGCAATGGTTTGGCTGATAGGAGAGGGTCATGCGGCTCCTTATGCTGCAATGTTGATGTTGCAACTGGCGGACAAGCACTGGAAGGTGCTTATGGATGGCAACAACTACAGCTACGGGAACGGATCCTCCAACGGTGTTGGTGGCCTGTTGGACGCACGTGAGGCTCTTTCTGTATTTTGCTGGAATGGAAAAGGATGGTCGATCCTTGTAAATGCAAAAATTCTGGATCCCCACAGCTCAAGTGGTGGTGCGGATGACATCTTCCGAGTCTACCGGCAACGTACGAGGACGACGTGCCTCGGAAGGGGGTTAATGTTATGGGACCCACTGGTCGAGGTAGTTTTTTCATCACCCTGATGGCATCAAACACCTTATTTTATTCCATGATTGTATTCTAGGTGAAAATAATTCTAGTTTGGTCCAAGAACCGGATCATATGGTGTAGGGACGAGAAAGATATGGACGCGGTAAGGTGGAACGAGCACCTCCAAAATATAAGAGACGTACCGGTTCAACCTCGAGCACGGCGGAGCGACCTTCTCGCCCACTACAGCTACAGCACCCCTTGATGGATGCTTAACCAATGTGGAAATATTCAATGGGGTCCATGGGCGCTTTGGGATGGCGGCTGGAGCTGCATTTATGAACAAGGTCAATTCGGGCGGCCGTGATCCCCGCTAGCGGTGCTGCCAGCGGTAACTATGTATGGAGCAGTCAAATGGCCATGACTTTGCCGTTTCTCCATAGATTGAGGCGTTCTTTGGTGCATTGTAGAGATCGTAAAACGTACTACATGGTGCATGTGTTTTTTTTGTGATTGTACCTCAGAAGAGGGCTTTGGACTGCCAAGGGAATCTCGGTTGGCTCATAGGGGTTGGTACAAACGGAAGCTAGGGGTTGTTCTAGGCATGCCAATCTTATCCAGAAACTCTGTACATGTCCTTATACTGATTCAACAAGTCCAAAAGATTCATTCATGTGTAACCCTCCTTTTGTTCCAAGTATTTCCTCACACACTCCCATTTAATCCTACAACTCTTCCGTATCACACCTTGGTACAAACACCACCAAAAGAGTCGCACGGCAGGAACCTTGGTAATTTGAAATGGTCTTGCTAGTTGGAGAGGGTTGTGATATATCTCAAGTGTTGGCCCACACTCCAAGGGGTTGAGGGTTGGGAGGTTCATCCCAAGGGCTTGGCTTTTGACCGTCATGCCGGGTGCCCCACGGTTCATGGAGATGAATGACAAGAACCAATGTCCTTCTACGCTCCTTGGATCACAAAGGAGTATGTTCATTTGAGCGGTGTGGGATCTCGTCTGGAAGACGTTGTACAACAACGAAGAGTTTGGTCCTGAGGCCAACCATCTCTGGGAGTCTTTCTCTTCCCTACCTCCTTCCTTTCTCTCTCCATCTCTCTCTTTCTCTCCCTCTATTTCTCTCTCACTGTCTCTCACACTCTCTCTATCTCCCTCCCTCCCTCCCCCCTCTCTCTCTCTATCTTGCTCTCTCTCTCTATTTCTCTCTTTCTCTCTCACTCTCTCTCTCTCTCTCTCTCTCTATCTCTCTCTCCCTCTCTTCACATTTGTGATACAAAGTTCTCCTAGACTTAAACCCTGTTGAGGTGTGGTCCAATACAATACAAAGGGCATCGTCCTTCACAATCTTGAAATGTGCATGGTTGTTCTTCCAAAAGAATCATCCTTTACATCTTAAGAGGTAATTCAAGGTGTTTTGGGTGTAGCCTCCTTCACTCTCCAGAGTGGTGAATTGAAGTGAATTTGACTGTACCCTCTTCCACTATTTCCTTTTATCCTCATCTCTCATTCATTTTATGGAAGAGGCAGGTCTCTTTTTAGAGAAAATTTTGTGAAAGGTGTATCACGAGAGTCATGGAAAGGGATTGTGGTCAAAGCTACAACAAAGCTACTGCAAGGGAAAGTGGGAATCAACTTTGAAACATTTTTGCTAGAGAAAATCGGCAAAAGGATGATGTTGATTCATAACAAAAATGTATGCAATTAATGTTGAGATAAAGATGCGAAACCTTGATGTAACATTAAGGGGCCAAGTTAGAGCCATTGTGCTCTTTTCCCAGGTTGAAGAGCTTGCTGTTCTCAAATTTTCTCCATGGAACCTTTGTCCTTGTAAGAAAATTTAGACATGACATTGACCTGTTCAAGCTCGTCCTTTTCTTCATTTAAGGAGTTTGCTATGTTTAAGCAAATGCCATGGCTTTGACCATGGCTTTGTGTCTCTTTGATGTTCGCTTCACTCACCCAAAGAGACGAGTATGGATGCATCACACTTTAGTGAATAGGGAGGAGTAGAACGTGTTTAGGTAGGAGAGGTGGAGAAGGGAGAAAGGTTGGGTATGGGAGGGGCGCAGGTGGTAAGGGAAAGTTGTGGAAGTGGATGACATTGTTTCAAGTAACGTACCGTCAACACCACCACAAGGTGTGTTATAGCTTGACAGTGTGATTCCTCTCTCTGTACAAAGGTCCAACCTTCATATAAGGGTGAAGATGAATGGTGAGGTCATGAATCATTTTGGTATTGATACCAATGGAATAAATTGGAAGATAAGCTGGGCTCACTAGACCAAAACCACAGTGATGGGAGGTCTTCGACTCTCAACCTATCCCATCCAATCACCCATAAATCTAGGACTCGTTTAAGCCATGTAGAGAGGCCGGATTGCGTTGTACTTCTACCACGTATGAGTATGCCTACCTTAACTTCCACATATGGAATCTAACCTCGGCTCTCTGATTCTAAATGTAACAAAGGTGTTGAGACTTACCATTGCGAGGAAAAGAAAAGCTTAGAGAAGATAAATATATATGATATGTGACACTGAATGAACTTCCCCTTCGTAGACAACAGACTTCCTTGCCCGTTTAGCCACCGCTCGATGCGCCGTCCAAAGCTACATCAATTTTGCATTAAAGAAGTGAAGAATGATCCATTTTTCATCATTCCATTATCTTTTTTCAAAATGTAAGTGGATATTCAATACTGTGCTTTATTCTAAATGTTTTCTTGGAACTTTAGTACAAGAAAACTAAGCTTTGTAGTATTACATTTATGTCAAGTTTGACTCAACCGCATTGCCTTCGTAACGGAAAAGATAGGTTTGTCTGGAATAATTACAAAATGATTGCGAATGGCACTTTTCACCAATTTTCAACTACTTTACCAGAATACGTTGTGTTACATCAAGCTTTTAAGATGAAAAAAATGCGAGAAAATTGCCAATGAAACAAAACATGGGGCAGATAAAACATGATGATGTAAATGGGGAGGTAAAGATTGATCATAGAAATTGAGCAACTTTGATAATGGTCCAGCAAGATTTTGGACGTATTGGTGATTTCCCAAATGTATTTAGCACAACCATTTGCGTACTCATCTACTATCACATGTTTGACAGGTTTGGGTAGGGGTGAGTGGGGATGTGAGAACGCTCACACATTTTATTGCAACAACTAATTTGTTTTTTGGATTCTATATTTCCAAACTATAATGCTTTGGTCTTCATGGTTTGCAAATTACTCTCATAGCAGAGCATGGTGCAACTCTCTTTGGCGAGAGAAAAACATCAATGAATTTTAGTACTGTTTTCACTTGAGGCTAACAAGGTTGACCCAAGTTTTCAACTTGTACCCCATAATGACAGTAGCAGTTATGGGGTTCAATAAACAAGTTGTTAGACTTTGTAACTACTTGAATCATAGCAACTTATAGCAACTCTCTCCAATAGTGTGATTTGTTCATGAAAATTTGTCAGATGCACCACTGGTGATACACGTTGGTTTTTGTTTATAGAAATATGACATCATCAAAGCAAGCTACATCATTGTTAGCTTAGGGGGAGAACCATCACCTTGACTTTGATTCTTCAATGGATTAGTGGGATGGAAGGCAATGTGCATGTTACGGAGATCTTGCACACGTTTGGGAGTGCACCAAACTGAATTCATGAAATCATTCAACAACCCAAAGCCTTCCCACCACTTTTGACTGATGTTATCCCAAGGTCTGCCTATGTGATATCACTCCTAACGTCTAGGTATAGTCGAAAGTGTAGATAAGGAAAGAACCAAGCTGAATACATAGGGCTGAGACATTCATGCAAAAAACAAACCGAAATCTTTGGTTAATGAATACTCTCATGCATTAACAGCCTTGGACTAATTTTTCAATGAACGGATCATGAAAGTTTTAGCCCAAACTGCAACGTTGCGATCAAATCGCTTAGCACAAGACAAATTGTCGACGTTCAACAAAGAAGGTGAAGTGTCCATAACTATCTTGAATATTGGGACGAAAATACATCCATTAGGAAGAGAATTTTCACGATGTTTATGAATTCAAAAGTGATGTGCCGCTTATGTGACCAAATCCTCCCCCGAAATATGGAAAAAGAAATAAATAAATGGAAACCTCTGATCAAAATGACAATCATTGTTACATCATGATGTAATAGCTGGATTAAATCGATGAATACATTTAGGATGTAACAACTGATGTACTTGCATAAGAGTCAACACAAAGTTGATACATCCACGAGTTCAAAATCAAACCAACTTGATCTAAATTGTTTGAAAATAAACACCAGGTCTATTTTGATGGCCATGTGTCGACGAACTAAGCGAGAGGGTCATATGTCATCCCTACCACCAAGAGAATTGTGATCGAGTAATTAGCTTTATTGTTTTATCTCACGAACCCCTGTTCATGGATTCAGGATTTTGTATGTTTCTACAAGTGGAGCCTATGAGAACATGAAACCTTCTTCCGCGGACAGGGGGGAAGGGCTAATCACTCGATCATCATCGAGTCAAAAATCCTTTTCCAGTTATATTTTTCATTGAAAACCCATTCCCATCCATGAAAATCACTTTAAAACCCTAACCCAAATCAAAACAATGGTTTTAGAAGTATCTTTTGGATGTATAAAGCTGGGACCCTTTATGCCAACCTAAGGACTTGAACTGGCGTATCTTTTTGAGCATTGTGGGCTGCATTCGGGTAAAGACTCATGCAAGGAACGGTTTGTAACCCATGCAAATTAAGACTTTCGAACTTTGTTTCAGTTGATAGGAACCTATTATCTATTGTCCTCAACCTACCTTGTGAGTCCTGAGAACATTGGGTTTAACTTGTCTTGTCATCGTGTAAAGCTAGATAAACATACAAACAAAAAAGAAACACAATGAAGATGTCTCAACGGGTACTTGTGCCTTCAATTTGATCATTAATGAGCAATTTTTTTGATAAGCTTTACCTAATCGAGATCACGACAAGAAGGATGTAGGTGAATGTCCCCCTTGTCATTGAGATTGATCGTTAGGGCTGTGCGGATGCTCACACTCGTGGTCTAGGCCCGTGCTTTGATGAACTGACAAAGCGGGTTACCATATCGATTCAATTGAAGAACAAAGGCTCCAACATAGAACTACTCTTTTAGTTTTGCGCAGGCTAGTGTTTGCCTCGCGATAGCGTGGCCTAGTAGGCTCCCTTTCAACGTATGGGGTGTTTTGAACTTCACATTCAAACTCCTTACAAACATCTTTTGAACTGTCACAACCTTTCTCTGGAGGGGTTTGCGATTTTTATTCGGTGTCCGACGGCGTCGGTATGTTGACTTTGTACACCGTGTGGCGTTGACATGACATCTTTTTGGATGTAGCATGCTTTTTTGCATGGTCATTAGATATGGCATCATTATTGTGTAAAACATGGATGTATCTGCTACATTGAAGTTTTGTGGATGTATGGTCACTCCTTTGGTACATCCATGGATCAACCGATGCAATTATGGACCCTCTATGTGTGCTTGGTACTTGTGTTGAAAACTTCGTCCAAGTCGTTGCCGTATGGAGTTTAACTTGTCAATTTTTCATCGGGCTTTCTTATGAAGTACCGATTAACTATGATTACCAAAAGTTGTTTTGGGTGGATGCATGAATGGATGAACATTGAAGTTGGGACACCTAGTCTGTTGTCCAAAGAGGTTGTCATTGATCAACACTCAAACGTTCAAAACGATAAGATCCTACTTCCCTGTTTTGAGGTTTTGAGCCTTTCCCCTAAAGTTCACTTGAACATCGAGTTCACGACTGGAAACAAGCAAGGATCTCAATTTTGTATCGCCCCTTCACTCCTACAATGTTGTTATAGGTCGATTCTTCCCCCGGATTTGTAATGTTTTCTGCCACTTTTGAAGTTGTTTCTTTGACGTGTGTTTTTTGGTAGAAATGTTGGGTTATGGGGCTATTGACATGCTGCCCCATATCCAAGTGGTAGCGACTGGCTCCATGGAATACGCTTCGAGGACTAACTTGGCCGCTCGACGACTCAAGCGACTTGAGGGACCTCAACAATTGGAATGAATTTGAAATATTTCTATTTCAATTGATTTGGGATGAGTTTGCCGCATCGCAAACGTCCTTGAGCAGATTCCAACGACAGCCACTAGTTTAAGGCCATTTGCAGGGAAGTTTCTGATATTCAGTTGGACAGATGCCTCCCGCCAATCGCCTGTCGTCCGTCGTAAATCAGACATTGGTGGGAAACCTGACCTCCCCTGCCGAGCCTGCAAAAAAGGACACCTTGCCACTTTAGGTCCGGCCAGGCCTCCTCCCGAAAGGCGACTCGGCCATTTGCTCGAAAACTGCTTCACGTCAAAACTATTGACGCAGCTTTGGTACACCACTTATTTGGATGTCGCGACTTCCGGGAGTCTCGAATGATGTTAGCAAATGGTCTGCTCCCATCAGAGCCGTGGCCGTCATGCCAGCGATGCTCAGGCCTTCATGACACAGGTGCCTCGCTGTGGGGCGCAGCGGACGGCATTGGCGAGCGTGTGTGGCCATGCTGACTCGTTGGCCAGCGGTGCGTTTCCTTCTTGCCGGTCGTTAAAACGGCCGACGTTAACTGTGACATGATTTTGGGTGGCTTTGCTAATTACCCATCTACGATCGACTCGCAGTTTGTTTTCCAAATGTCCTGTCTATTTCCAGGTTTGAGACAAATGCTTTGCACTTGCGAAATGTGTTGTCGACTAAACTCCGCTTTTGATGAAAGGGAACCTCCCAGGCTCCTCTACTGCGGGGCCTGGGTGGAGCCCGAACCTTAAGAAAGCCCACAATCCATGAATGTTACGAGGGGGACTTTGGAAACGTTTTTCTGTCGATGTTTTTGTTGGAAATTCCTGGTGTGAGGTGAAAACACTGGAATTCAATGCCGTGATGTGAAATGAATTGGAATAGGTAGTAGATTGAAGCGCGCTCCGGGTGAGGTATTAAGGCGCAGTACTGGGCCGTAAAAATTTTCCTTTGTGAGCAGCAGGTCGCCATCTCGCGCCTCGTTCGCCGGAACAGAGGCCGTCGTTGTCTTGTCGTTAGATCGCACTTTCTGTACACGGAGAAGACTCCGCCTCCGGTTTTCCTGGGAAAAAAGTACACTTTCCGTGCTCTTTTGGCTTGTTAGCTACATGTGAGTGGCGCGTGGGATGATCCCAGTTGCTTTAGCTCCAAGCCAAGATCTGGGGTGTGAACAGAGAGGCATTCGACCGTGACTTTGTCCAGAATGTCGCAAAGAAATCGCGATCGACAGAGAAAAACCGTGTAAATCGACTTGAGTAAAAGAGAGGGAGATCGGAACAAAGGAGAATCTCAAGGGTGATGGATTCGCCGGTCGCTAGACGGACAAAAACCCGTCTAGCACCAAAGAGCAATCTCTTATCGACGAAAAGCAAACAAGATCATCTGAAATGAGCCCCAGATTCTGTGTGTCACATGCCAAAGCCAGCACGAACATGGTGAAGGACAGAGCGCATCGGATGGTCGACGACCATCCGATGCGCACGATATGGCCGATTTTCTTAAGCCGGCGTCGCACCACAAACGTCTTCTCTCGTGCTCCCAATACTGCGTTCTCCCTCTTCGCTTCAATATGTAGAGACTCTATGTCTAGGGCCTAATCGCTCGGGAATACCCACATCGTGAACTATCAAATTAGTATACCCGCATTTTAAAAAGGAATACCCACCTATTGGAAAAACAGAACGAGGTACCCGGCCCTCGCTCCCCATACTCGATCAGCCACATGCTGCACTGATCAAGCATGGCGACGAGGGTCATGTGACCGTTGCTTCATCACAACCGTCACTTGCTCATGAGTTTGCGATGGAGCGATGACCCTTCTGTTTTTTCTAACGCGCAAACTACCCATTATGATTTAGGGTTTTGTATGTTTTGCGCGTGCATCATCACTTCATCACGATCAAGAAAAAAAATCCCATTTCAAAAATTTTCCTTTTTTTTCATCAAACACAACCCACCCCTGATTTGTAAAAGAAAAATTCAAACCAAACCCGTTCTTACATTCGAGGTTGCAAGTTGTAGTTTTTATGCCGGCATCTATTCGGCCCCGCGGAGCATGGCTTAGCAGATACCCCCACGCAAACCCCACGCAAACCCCACGCAAGCCCCATCCTCAATTAATGATAAACACCTCATAGAGGGGTTTATAACTGTTTGAGGAGTATGATGACGTCAAAATCTTTATGTTACATTTAATGCAACAAGGAAATGGCTTTTATTATGCATCATTTGTTTTAATTTCTTTACCTTGGGATATCATATCTTTTGATTAAGTCCGTACTTGGCATGCCTTGTCTAATGTACGAGGTGTGGGTATGCCAACTTGAATTCTGGACATGGTGGGTATGTGGTCGCTCAATCCAAATGTTTATCATTCATCTTATTTACAACTGCTTCATAGACCATGTACAATTAAGCATCAAACTTGCACGTGGCTTGAATAATTCCATCAAGCCACATAGTTCATGAAATCAAACAAAATTTCACCCTTATATTATCTCCATGATTTTAAGAAAATGCTTATGTTGCATACATTTATTTTTTGATTCACCATAATGTGTAAAGAAGATATCATTTTAAAGTGATTTTTTTTTTGTAATGAGAGCCATGATGATGGAAGGAACATATGAAAATGGATTGAAGGTGTTTTAATGCCTCTAGATGCATCTCGCGCACTTTTACAAGTTGTTCAAGTATAAATTGAGGAGAAAAAGGTCTTCAGGGTGTAGTAATGTTCAATGTTTTTTTCTTATTAAGCTAAAACTCTAACTAGGCGAAGGCATCTAGCTATTTATATTCCCTCATTATGTTTAATAATTTGTTTAAGTTCCATTGATATTTCGTGTTAAAGTTTATTCAATTTCGATGTAGGAGACCTCACTTTAGTACTTTAGCTCCCCCTTTCTACACCTTGGAAGGGATAATGGGTATACATGAAAAAAATGAACCTTGGCTTCGAGTTTCATGCATGGCTATGAATGAGATGTTGAATATAATGGCAAAAACTTGAGGGTAGGGAAATAAATTTTGTCTCCACCTTATCACTCTCTCTTGCGCAATGCCATGTTGGAGTTTTGTCGAGCTCGTGTGCTAATGGTGTTCCATTGGATGATTTATGCCATATATAGAAAGGCTCATATTAGTTGTGGCCTTGAATTTACGAGAGAAGAGGTTTGATTATAATGTATGTTGTATGAGCATGTTCAACAAAAGAGCTATTTTGAGAACATTTTTTGACATTTCTCAAGTAATATGTCCACATTTGATTAGTTGTAGAGTGAAACAAGAAGGGCGCTTAACTACAAAACCATGATTAACGCCAAGGAGCTGGCCATCTACCTCATGAATTTACCAAATACCAATGCGGTCTTGGCTCTTCTTGTCACAAGTAAAGTGGCAGTTAAGAAGTTTTCTGGGAGACTAAACTACGCAGTTGTTCAAGCCCAGAACCCCGACATGTTTAGAGGGGGCTTTTTTGGTGTTTGGGGACTTTTTTTTCTCAGAAACAAGTCGGGTAGATGGTATACGTACTGGCGGTCAACTGGGCGATGGATATTCAGAACATTTGACTGGTCGATGGGTAGCGCTTTGGACGAGGTAAGGGGGTGTGCTACGTTTCCGAAACGGGAACTTCCGGTCCCCAACCTAGCTTTCGCTTTCACAGGCCAGGGGGCTTGGGAGGTGGGGGAAGGTGGGCAAGTGCAATCCCAAGGGGCGGTCTCACCCGGCGCAAGCTTGATCCACGGCGGCCTGCGGCGAATTCCGTGCCCGGGTCCTCGCCCTTCCCAAAGTCCAACCGGAAATGTAGCCTGCCCCGCAAGCCCGCTGCACATCTTCACAACTATCATCTGTCGCGCTCCCTCAACTGAATTATTCGTTCACACGGTTGTACCCCCAGCCCCCGCCACGCCACTGCAATCGCAGCTCGGCCTGTTTCCCCCGCTCGACCACCCACCACCAAAGAGGCGCACAGAGCCAGCTGCATTCGCTGGCGACCGCACGTGCGCAGCCGCTGAGTGCCGCTCAGGAAGGTAGACGAAGCTTTGGACCCCTTCGACTCGAAAAGCAGCGTGAACACGGTAGCCCCCATACCCGCCACCTCC